>JAQFYM010000467.1:0-65943 GCA_034694785.1 Agrenia bidenticulata
AGATGATGTGTGCAAAATTTCAAGTCAATCGGGTGGATTTGAAGAGAGTTATCGTGTTCACAGACAGACAGACAGACGGACAGACGGACATAGTGATCACATAAGCCCTGGCTCGGGCTAAAAAGGTGACAGCCAAGGCGGGTAGATTCAGAGACATGTTGACATATTTTGGAGAAACTAAAAATAAAATCTATCCACTCTGATTTCAGTTTCACTCCGCACCCAATTGTCTTTAATTTTTTTAATTGTTCAGTTCACAGTTCATTAGAAAACCACTTACCATATTGTTTCTTCCTCCTCTTTCAGCTGGTTTTTGGCACATGGCTGCTCGACAGGAGTCCAAAGGACTGACTGACATCTGCAAAAGCTCATTTGGATTTATTTATCAAAATCCCAAGAATGGAGAAATAAACCAAAAATCAACAATCAGCACACTACAAATATTAATTTTAGTTACAATTGACAGCATACAATTCATGGAACAATGAAGGGTGTGTAATTTAAAGATTTACGTTTGACGTTGTATGTTGAAGCTGTTGACAAAATCTTCAACCATGAGTTAGGTACATAACATTACTGATTAAGTATTAAGCCACAATTTTTTAAATTGTTTTATTATTCTTATCACGACTTATTTGTTCTTTAAATCTACACAAAACAACTTGTAAAAAATCAACAATACAAATTATTCATTATTATTATTTAGCCCAGACACTAAAACTATAAAACTACGATTTCGGAGCTTTGTAAACGATATCATTGGAAACTGTAGAGAGGAATCTCTGCGAAACATTTCTTCCAGTTGAAAAGCAGAATTTAATCGACCTACAACTTAAAGTGTTCCTTCCATCTTAGCAGAACAAAGCCAATAGGGAACAAACCGCTAATTAACTACTTCAATCTAACATCTGCATTATTCAGATTAGAATTAGAATCATTAGCTTAATTAATGTTATGGTTGAATCAAGAATAGAATAGCTCAACGCTGGATCAAGATCAAAATGTCGGATAGAAAGCGCATAGGATACTGGCTAAGCGAGAAAAAGTCAAAGAAGCTGTCTCTTCCGGATATCGAGTTGGCACTTCGGTAAGATTTGAATTGTTTTTATTTGGACTTACCGATATCTTAATATTCTTAATGCTTCTGATGATTAATAGTATTTTTTTTAAATCCCCAGATCCAGAAATATTGAACCTGTCAAGGTACATACATTAATTAACTGTCCAAAATAATGTCCATAATGTCTAATTTACAAACGTAATCGTATATATTTTGAATAGCTTGACTTAGACAAGCCCCTTAGCCACCAAGGTCCCTTCCATGGAATTCTTCATAAGCTTACTGATTTTATAGCTCAAGCAGAGCTTGGAAATTTGGAAGTAAGTTGTTCAATCCATTTTTTTTATTTATTACATTTCTATCAGTTTGAAATCGATAGTTTGGGTCAATATTTATTATCTGAAAAAAATTTTCAATTGTTTTTTATGCATAGGCTCAAGAATTCCTTAAAGAATTTCAGCAATATGCGGCCCAAAATCCCACCATGATTGTGCTAGATTCTATTGAGTGCCTTCGGAAGTTAATTAATCGTTTTACAACCTACACTATCATCAGTAACTGTTTATTAAAAATTGACGGTATTTTATCCTTTTGACAGTTTGTGGATTCAATTTTTATACTACTTACATTCAATTTATCTGTTTACTTGTTTTATTTAATTGTTAGATACCGCATTTGTTCCAACTTTTGTTGCTCTTCAATCTAATAATGTGGAAGAAAATGTTCAGCAAATCAATCTTGCCGGGGTGACATTTCCTGCAGGTAAATTTGCCGGAGAGGTTTTTTAAATTGATAGTTTAATGCAGTTTATCTTGATTTATATTACGAGGAGAATGCGACAGTTAAATATGAAACGTTTGTTTTTCAGTTTGCAAACCCATTGTTGCACATGGTTCTAGCTCTGCCCATCAGGTTAGACCCTTTAATGCTAGACTGGTAATGTGTTCCTGTAGAAAAAACATTGTAAACCGTTGAAACAAACACTCAATTCCACCATCAAATGTTTTATTTGCTCAGATGACGTTGGTGTTTAATGAGAGCGGAATGAGTGAAGCAATTTTCCCCTGTGTGGTTCAATCTTTTGTTAATCACAACGCAGTGCTGTACAAACTATTCGTCCTGGGTGAAAGATATTATCTGGTCGAGAGACCTTCAATTAGAAACTTTTACGACTGCGGAGGTAAACTTGATAGACAACGTTCTTAGAAGAATGTTTGATTGTTCATTAAAATATTTGTGTTCAATTTACAGATTTCGCTGCTATTCATTTCGATGGCGGCGAAGTTTCTAAAGCCAACTCCAGTTGCCAATTGAATTTTCAGGATGGAATTAACTCCTCTCAGGGAAACGGGACAAAACCTTGTCCAAAGAGTTTCAGTCTGATCGTCAAAGAAATACGCGATGCACTTGGCTTAGGGCTTTTTGGTATAGATATTGCAGTCGAAGCGTCGAGCGGAAGGTAGGCTCAATGGATTAATACCATAATTTAAGTAAAGAAATTCTATCAGATTAAAAAACGTGCAATGTTCAAATCAATTTTGTTTTAAAATTGTTACAGATTGGCGATTGTCGATGTAAATGCGTAAGTTTCAAAAGTTACATACCTTCGATAGCATATATGCATGTTTCTAATAAATTCTAAAATGTTGTTTCTCAATTTTATGTTTATGAATCTGTTTTATTGTGCGGTGCTTTATCCACACCAACAGGTTTCCAGGTAATGACATTTTATGGACTTAAATAAGTTTATGAAAATGAGTTGAATCCAAAAAAGAATTTGATTTTTTCAAATTAGGCTACGACGGTGTCGCAGATTTTTCCGAAAGGCTAGCTGATTTCGTACGAGATAAACTGGATAAAAACATAAGTGAGTTGACGGAGACAAATTCTATAAGAAACGGACCTCAAGCTCATCAAAATGGTGAGATAGATGATAAAGGTGAACCTCACGGAGGAATTCTATCCACAAGACTGATAAATCGAACGTCCATTGCTTAAACGTGTCCCTATAATCACCTCCAATTGGAATTCAAAACCAAAGACTAATAATGCTTCCTAGCGGGTTCTATTCTCTTACTATACAATCATAAAACTGAAAATAAGTAAATTATACTATGCTATGCTAATATTTAAATATATGGATAATCGAAATCAGTATAATTTATTTAAGTTTTTAAATGTTTGATCATGTTCAAACTTCTATAATTCATATTGGAAGTCCTATCATAAGGTTTTTAGTCAAGTTATTAAGTTTTAGTAAATATGTTTTGGCAACTGATCATGGTACTTAGCTTTAATTAGGTAGACTTTAATAACCAGTTATAGTTCTTTGAAAAATGTTCTAATGATTCTTGATAGTAATTGATTGCAGTCTAAAAGTGTATGTTGTGTTTTTGAGAAATGTGAGATTGTGTGAACACTTTAAGCCTTCCAGTACCGTTGTGATTGTTGTAACTGAAACTGACCTTGAATGTACACACTGTGCATCGTATTCCGAAACTGTGCATCTATTTTTGACTTATTCTTACAATTTACGATAATGTAATATACCTATATATATTATAAGTGTATTAAATAAATATATTTCAAAATCAGGGTCCAGAGTCTCCAGAGTAAGCCATATTAATATTGACTAATTTTTAGACGTTATCTTTACAATCGGCAAGTGGAACGAATGCGGATATGATGTAGAATTGTAGTTTACAAAAAGTTAGACGTTTTAAATAAAAGTCGAAAATTAACATTTAGATTTAGAACGACTTTTCATTGGACTATACTTCCTACATATAACGCTCGAAAATTGGATTTATTGGGAGTTCATAAGCCAACGTATTTATTTAAAAACCCAAGATGTCTTAATTTTTTTTAAATCCTGCAAGGTTAGCTGTGGTATCCAATAATGATTTTTAAAATTTGGACCGGACCGTCTGAATTTATAATAATTTAAAGCAAGTAATTTTCAGTTCTAAAAATAAAACATGTATTTATGCAATAAGAATGAGTTACACCAAGTAAATAATTAAAACTTTGAGGTAGTATTTCATTAGCCATGTTAATGACTGCATTAAGGTTGGTCAATTCAAACTACCTAGTTGAGGGCAAATAATATGGATCGATAGATAAGCTTGAGTTCCAATTAAATTTCTAAGCTCGCAGAACTGGAAAAATACTTCAAGTTTGAAAATGTAATTAAATTGCACATTTAATATTCAATTACCGTTTATCTTTCTTCCACTAACTGGAACTACGTATGTTTTATATTGGTTTTTGAGCGTTGCATAATTTTTATAGGGAATTTTCAGGCTTCTTTTTTTCGAATTGTCAGACTGAAGAAAAACTCAAGGATACGCCATAAGAAGAGAGATAGTATAGTCGATAATTGCAGCCGCGTAAACAAGTATCGACATAGCATCAAAGTTTCCATACGGTAAAGCCCGTACTCCAAAAGGACGAATATTCTCAATTTTTTTCAGCAATTCTTTGTCTTGGCTACTAGTACGGACCGAGGTATCTTTAATCGAAGCCACGAAAGTTTCAGAACGACCATGAATTTTCGCACTCAAAACCATAATAAGGCCAATAAATGATGCGGAATTGAGGATTAGAACTGGGTAGACGATGTAGGCTCCAAAGCTCACCGTCCCGTAGAAACGTAATGCTCCAAATAGACTCATGATATTAAACATCCCCCCAATAGCCACGATGAAAGGTATCAAAAGTCTGAGGTAGGAGTTGTTGTATTGAATATTGAAAATTTCTAGTTGTTTGAAGAGCAGCATATGAGTTCTTGGGGGGAGCTTTTCAGATCTGTAAATCATAATTTCAATTTGTAAGGTCAATTTAAAAGTCCTTAAAACAATGAACATTTTACTTTATCGAAATCGAACATTAGAAAATTTTCATACTCTAAGACATTAGTCCAGTGAGCCGTAAAGCTGACCCCCACAGTGAAGTACATGAAATAAAAGCAGACACATTTGATGGATTTAAAACTTGAGAAGATCTCAATAGCCATAAAAATTCCAAATGTGTAGTAGCTTTTGTATTCGGCTGGAAACAGGGAGTAAATGTAACAGTGTTCATTCGGTAACGTTACGAATAAAAAAGCAAAGGTCACTGGGGAGTTGGTTGAAACGACAAGAAAGAATAAGGCCACTCGTTCAAAGATCTTTGATTCCTTGTAGCTACTTCCTTTTTGAATGTAGACTAAAACGATTATATTTGCATAGTCAGTGTAAACTCCTCAATCAGAAAATAATTTCCATTTTTAACAGAATTAATTTTTGTATACTTACTTTTGAAAAGCTTCTCCAATCGAACCATTTCATTGAATGTACTCACCATGACCGGGGACATGAAGAAGATATTTATCATGATCCCTGCACCAAGTCCATACTTCAAGCCCATGATTATGTGCATAGTTACATGAGTTGTTTGTTCCCCAGTAGTTTCATTCGGGTCCGGTGTCCCTGATACGGTCAAGTACAACCGAACTCCATTATAACTTAGATAGACCAGTTCCAAGAACAGATAGAAATATCGACAAGCCAAAGCCTTTTTGGAAGAATTGAGGCTCAGGGATTTATTTTCAACGTCTACTACAAAAGGTAGTACATTAATCGTCGAAGGTGGGGGAAGAAATTTTGACATAATTTTAAATCCAAGTGCAGTATACATTTTGAATATTTTTGGGGGGGGGGGCTTATACAATTATCCAATGAAATGTTCTAGTAGAGACTGGGAGAAAATAGTCGCCCTCAGCAAGTCCTAGAAAAGAATAACCAGATTTACTGAATAGTTCTTCTGTAGAAATGCTAAAGGGCTAGAAATCTAATGTACATTATTTAAAGAACTTTTGCCATATTACAGAGTTGATGAGTTACACTCACGAAATAGCTGTGCCTGTTGGGTGTCCAAGCAAGCATAAATTCAGAATAACTTAATTGTCTTAGAATTGTCCAGTCCGATTTTTGCTACTTCTTGAGGAGACTTTCCAATTTCAAATTATGATGGAAAAATTAAAAATTAAAATCCAAGCACAAAGTAATTAAGTTTCTTGATTGAAAAGGCTACTCCCAAAGTCCCAAACGATTAAGCCAAGTAAACTTAACGAATATAGAATGATTGAAACCTAGAAATTTTCACTTGGAATTTACAATCAAGGGTATTTTAGCAGGTGTCCGATCAAATTCAAAAAAATGACTTTCCAAAATGGTAATTTCCAAAAGTTTCCAAAATGAGTAGCTTGGCTTTCCTTTTTTAATGTAGTTACAATCATAAAGTCGACTTTCGCCGTCCTAAAATCGTAATGATATAAATACTCACCAAATGACACTTGGTCTAGTGCACCAAGTTTATTACTTTTTATAAAGATTAGTAGAATCGTTGATTGCGACATTTTGAATAGAATTTTGAGTTCTAAATATACAGACATACTGTAAATAGGAAAGCCGTCCATTTCAGTCATGCTCGTCTTAAAAATTGTCTATTCTAATTTTGTGTTGAATACAATTTGGATAAAAACTTTTGGTCATTAAATCACCATTTTGGATATTCATTTTTGGGAATTTGACCAAAAACCATTTTAGCGAATGGTTGTTTTCTTCCAATGCTTCTGTTTTCCATGATGTACTATCTGTATTAATAGCCTTTTATTATGAGCTCCAAAGTAGTTTAATGTTATTTTTATATAATGGACCAGTTTTCTATGATCATCCCCACGATATTTTGATCCCGATTCTTCGGGGCTCATGTAGGACTCGTAGTAATTTTTAAATTTCTCTGTTCATTCATCAGTTTTTATAGCTCATAATTCGGATTATATTCTGAAATCATGTATTGCACAGTTGTTCGTAAGCTTAGGATTTTAAAAATTTCATCCAGGTGCCAGTATATATGGGATGGTCAACTGAGCTCCTAAGAAAACCGTTCAGCCTGGAGAAATGTATAACTTAAATAATCTTAATTCGTGTTTCTAAATAAGATTTTTCAACTCTAAGGTAATTCCATAAAAGTCAATAGGAAAGTACCCGGTGAAACTACAAAAAATCAATTTTCCCAAAAGTAATTCAAAAGATTTCCGTATAAATCGTGAAATTCACCCAATTCGTTACCAGATCCAATTCATGCCCCAATTTCTTCTTTTGGCTGAAATTAGTGTACAGAAATGTTCAATTCCAATTTTCAGTTAGATAAAAAGGAGTGAAAAAGGTGAGTCAATAAACGCCAATACACTCGATCAGACAATACCTATAGTCAGATAGAATTGTAAGATTCTAATTAAGTGGTGTATATCCAAGTATATGTATATTGGGAAGCTTGGGAAGACATTTCTCAAAGTTTAAAAATAAATTAAGCAAAAAATATTATTTCTCTTAAGAGGTATTACGCTAACGTCGCTAACGTCGCTAACATTACATATGTTATCTGCAACAATTATGTATGATCCAGGATCCAGTGTATAATTTCACAATTGTTTGCGGAAAAAAATTGAATTTTTTTAAAAACAGTTATATAATTTGTAGTTTTCAGTATCAATTTTATTTACTTTTCATTAATTCATCGGGTTCTTTAAATGGTACTCATTATTACATAACATTACCCTCATTATCCCTACTACCCTAGCCTACAACACTGTACGTAGTACACAATAGTACACATATTGCAGTTGCATGCATTGACTTATTCAAGTACATCCTGGTTTTACTACTGCACTTCCTAAATTGGAAACTTGGGGTTCGATGTTTTGTTCATCAGTTTTTTAAAACAGAGTACTATGCACTAATAAAGTTACTGGACTAGTTTTATACGCATTCCAATCCAGAAGCTCACACTATTCCGGTTTCCTCATTAGGCATGATATTTTCGTAGATGAAGGCTGAGTGACTATGCATAAATATACTACGGTTGTACAACACGAACATATCTTATTACAAATCTGCCCAAGCACCTTCCAGGCATTTTCATGTTGACTTGAAGATGAAACCCCATTTTTAATCATCCTGTATTTAGATGACTCAAATCTTGATGATGCAGCTGGATAAAAAACATTAGGTACGTATTTTTTATCCCGCATTCTGCAGCTGACACCGAACATTGCATGACTAGTTCTTCTAAGCGACTGATAAACAAAACACATACAGAGAGTGCGAATGGGTGCCCCAAACCTCATTGTCATTCAACTAACACATAATATTTGTACAAACTCGAGTTCAAGACCAAGGACCACCTGCTCATGCAAACATTATCAGCAGTGTCTGGAATACTTCATATATGGCCATCCTTGCCGAATTCGAACACACAAAGCCCTGAGAGATGAACGCAGTGACCAGTAGAGAATATTGTCCAACCTCTCTGATTGCTGTGGTGAAGTTGAAGATAGCATCTGTTGAGATTTTGTCCGTTTTTTACTGGGGCTCGAGAGTAGAAGGATTCAAGGATTGGATGGAATACCTCTGAAATCTTAAGAGGTAGGAAAAACTGAAGGGACTTTAGATTGCCATTCCTTCTTATTGTCGAGAGTTCGGATCGAATATTATTATCATCATCCTTTTCATAATACAGAGATGAGGTTCGATGTGTATATAAATCTGGTCGTCCTCAAGATAGCTTGTGTACCCTAAGATCTGTGTTGTTTTGAAGTGGACACGGAAAAAGTAAAATGAACGCGGCAGGTGGAAATGGCTTGGGGGTGTAACGACTAAAATCCCAAACTTCTAAACCTGAACGTGAAAAATGAAACCATTGCTGCTGCTGCATCACACACACCTGTGATCCCCTCATTCATCCCCAACCCAATTACAATCCACCCTCATACTATTTCAGCTCCGTACCATTTTATCCGTACCCCTCAGTCTAGGATTTCAAAGTCTTCTCCATGTTAAAACATACTTGTGCTTAATAGCATTAAACGAAATAGCTAACGAACCCATGCACACCTCAAGCCTAAGCGGTTCCCCAATCATACTTTATGTTATAAGTTGGAATGGATGAATTTACATGGGGGAAGAACCTGAAACCTTCTAGCTTGTATTTGTACTACGTATATACAGTAACATTGACGACTTACCTGTTGGGGCTATTATTTTCTGTATCCCTATCTTTCAGAGATATGCCATCACAAAAATGAATCTACCTGCTTCCCTGCCTACCTGTCCTTACAAACTAAAAATTTTACCCCACGACTTTCCGTAGTATCGTCGTTAGTTACAACTTGGGATATTTCTAGGTTGGTTGGATGGAACGGACTCTTATCCATAACATATCCTAATCATTGTTGGTAGTAATAGAATGTGTGTTTTGATTTGCAAAATTTTAAATCATCTACTCGGAGGAGAGTTACAGTGTTTCTAAATCTTTGACGGATTCAATCATCGTTTTATAAAGACAAGTTTTAATTAATAAAATACTTTTATAGTTCTTGGAATTTTGAAGGAATCTAGTGAAGGTGGTGGTGGATTTTAAGAGTTTAAGTGGAAGGAGTTAAGGATCGCGGATCTTGGTCACCTTCTGATTGAGTATAAAATGTGTACCTGCTCTTCTCCCGGATTCATAAAAGACAGTTTAATGATATAAAAGAATATTATCACATATCTTTTGGCCTACTATCTTGTGTCTTGGTACGTGGTGGATGTATAATTTTGTATTTAATATTCATGATTCGTGAATTGTGTGCGGATTACGGGACTTGAAGACAGGATTTATATTTCCAAAACCCTTATGGCCATTTTGGCAAAGACCTGAGAAGTGAATGTGTTGTTGACCACTGCTCGCTCATATTGACCGGTTCTGGTCTTTGGGTTCCTCATGTTGATCCTGTCTCGTAGTTTTATTACGAATCCTCTACAACTCACTTCCTCCTTTGAAAGAGAGGGAGTTGTATCGGACGGATTTTTTTGAGATTCAAGATTATTGATCAAGGTAAATGGGAATTTTGAATCTAAATTTAAGAGAGGCTGCTCCAGATAATCAAGCCTTATAGAATCAAATTCAACGGTTTTATATGGAATCACATACTTTTATTATCGAATGAAATATGAAAGAACTTCTAGCTGGGTTTAACGAATCGAATAAATAAAGTAATCAAAAGGGCGTTGGAATTTGTAGATACGAAAGTAATAAATAAGTTGAAACGGACAAAAAGGTTTAAATTCTTCTCGACGTGTTCAAGTCAGGTTGAGTCAGTATTAAAGGCAAATAATTTCTCCTTCATCCTTTCAAAAATGTCGGATCATAAGAAGTCTCCAATGGAAGGGAACCCGGAATAATATTTCTCGATTCTCTTTAATCTGTTTAGAAGATGAAGCACGGGTTCGGCAAAAGGTTTTTTATTTGATCCTCCATGTCGTTAGTAAATCACTAGCACGAATATACGTTAGGACAAGGGGAATATATCTATTGGGCTGTGTGTGTATTGTTTCTTTATTGATCTTCGACTAATAATGGTAGAAAGAGTCTCGTAAAAATCATGTTAGAGAGTAAACACATAAAAATCTTCTCAAAGAAGAGTGAAATGAAAAGCTATTAAGACGGAAGCCTAGAGGGTTAAGCTACTTTTGATAAAATTCCTTTTGACTCATCCAATTTCTGAATTTAATTCTCGCCTCATCCCCTATCATCGTCTCTCACACTCACTTTCTCGTCTCATCAAAGACTCGCATTGAATCTTCAATATCAGAGCTTTCTGTGTGTATCCCCTGATTCGATCTCATATCAAAATCATCTTATAGTCTACAAACCCGAAGAAAAATCCCATTTCCATTTTGTCACTCTTCCCATAGGAAATTCCACGTCACGTCAACCTTCCGAAATTTAATTACGTCTCTCTTACTTGTTATTACATGCAACAAGGCGACGAGGTGGAGAGTGGAACCCTGATTGAGACTCGAGATGTCAAACATCTTATTTATTCTTTTGTCTCATTCAGTTCCAATTTTCTTTCGTTTGCTCAGGGAGACAGCATTGTCATTAGAATTCAGACTTCACATTTGCTCAAACACGAGGAAAATTAAAATGATGCTGAAAACTCATAGATCCAGAAGTCACAGGACCAAATTACAATAGGGATGATTAAAGTATATAGCCTCGTATCAATAAGGATGGTGACACGTCTGCTTTTTCTGATTGATTAATTTTGGCATGAAATCTACAGAGCTCTCCTGTCTTGTGAGTCTAAAAGCCTGGATAAAATTACTCAACTTTCAGTATTAACAATATATGCCACGTGGGAAAAGAATCCGCATGGTATATATTATATATATATATGCAGATAATTGAACGACATTAGTCAAACTCCGGTTCTTTGTACTTTAATTGGGGAGTAATACACTGAGTTGCGAAACTGACTATTTATTTCGTCAGGTTCTAGGCTAGCGTATTATGTTGAAATGAGTGTAGCTTGCATGATAATGTACGGTAGTAAGTTGTCAGTAAGTTATACATGGTGTAATCTTGAAAAATGATGAGCCAAAAGCAACTATGTATATTCCGGCATGTACTAGTCATAATTAGTTGAAAAGAGCCGACGTTCTAGCTTCTAACCACAAATCATAATTAAATGAATTGAGCCGCTGCACTCCCCATTTTTATCAAACTTCAATTACAACGGAAGTGCTTACCTACTTTTTCTATATTGCTGTGTTCATTCCCAATGTTTACATTTCGAACAAGCATTATTTGCATATGTAAGAGTGTGAGTTTGTTCAGTTTACGCATTGAATCCTTTCTTTTGTTCAAAACTGTTTACTTATTGATATACCAAGTAAACAAGAGAGTGGTTTCTTTTGTAAAAAAAAACCTTAAACTAGAGCATTTACATTCAACAATAAATTAGAAGCCAGGACAATGAGCACAAGTCAAAATATTTGTGGAAATTAGTTCCTAGAATAAATAATGTTTTCATCGTTTCAATTCATTGTATTATATTTTATCATAAAAATAACGTCCAACCCCAATCGTGCAATCCAATTCGATACGGCTTGGCCGGATGTTCACTACAAATTGTTGTCAAAGTCGTCGTTAATTTTTTTGATTCCTACGATCCGTCTGTAGGTCAATCGTCCCGTAGCAATTGACAACAATCGAATTTTTGTAAAAGTGACACTTGTAAATTTCATTGTTTTGTCTTTAGTGCAGGAATTACAACCAATAGTAGTAACCTACCAACTATAAAAAGACACCATATGGTTCTTCCATCCATTTATATTATTAAGTAGCTATAAAGTGTTGTTTAGGAACTAATTGCAATTGACAATAGGTGAACATAATTATAATAAAAAAGAGAGGGGGGAGGGAATGTATGCTGTAAAAGGAAAGAGGTATTAACCTACATATTTGTGACACCGACACTCGATTCAAATATACTGTATCTTGCTTCTTATCGTTTTCATCGTGTTTTAAGGATCTACGCTTCTAGTTTCAGGACATTCGTAGGAACAAAGCCATAGGATATATGGACTATTCTCCAAGGGATAATGAGAGTGCATGCGTAGTTTCTTGACCTCATTTATTTGCAATTGCAATTATCATAATCCATAACAATAACTCAGATTATTTATTTATAAGTAATTCTGTTTTGCTCTGGCTTACACAGGTCAGATTATAATTTTTACAGCTCTTGAATGAACAACAAATTCTTACGTAGAATAAAATTATATCCTAGACATTTATTTTATTTGAATAACTGACTGCAGAGCTTATTCCCTAATTATGCCACGGTGTTATCGACCCATGTATGCATTACAATTTTTTAGGGTATTATGGGCTCGGATTTTTTTGAATAACAATAGAAACTTATGAATATGAACGATTCTTAAAGAATTCTCTCTTGCTGGTAAAGTCCTGTAGAGTATATTCTAGTACTTAGGTTACAGAACTGTATAGATAGATTAGATGAAATAATCTATAGAGCCAAATTAGAATAACAAATTATGCATCTAATTTTCGAAAAGAGATTTTACAGAGTGGCCCTGCTTAGTATGTAATGTAAGATTGCTTTGACAGAAAACATGAAACGATTCCAATCAAGAAGTAGGACTCATTTGCCTTTTAAGTAGAATAGACCACGCGATAAGCATAATTGAAACGGTGAACCGACTGATTGAAAACGAGAACTACCTCACCTTATCAGCGGCTTGAGCACAAAAGTGATGTGATTATAAATGGTTGTAACAAAAACAAAGTGTAGTGGAAGGGTTGTTAAAAAACGCTTTGAAGTTGATATTAGATTCTATCAATTTTAGAAGAAGAAAAGTATAGAAGTAAATTAAAGCCACCTTCAATTTAGAAGATGGGTTGAAGTCGTTGAAGTTTTCATCATTTTCTGTATCCATTTGTTTCAGGTCTGAATCAATTAGCAGTTAAATTAAAAGGAGAGATTCTTGGCACTCAATATCCAAACCTCTTAGATTCAGCTGCAAGTTTGGAAGGTGTGGAAAAGGATGCAGTCAGTAAAGAAGATTTTCAACAGCTAAACCAGTGCAAAAACATTAAGAAGAAAGTGTGCAGATATCTGTCTTTGTAATTGCATCTGAAATTAAAGCAAATACTAATTGCTCTGCCACTGATCATCACAGAAGCTCTATAAAACTTTCAACGGATTTAATTGTCGTGGTTTGTGGATTAAGAAAAATAGGAGAACTGGGCTAATAATCCTTGAAGAAGTTTTCTGTCTTTTCAAATAAGGTTATTTGTGCTGCTTGCGGTTCTAGTGTGATTTGAAGACTCGAGGAGACTTGAGCCTTGAATGTTTAAAATTATTTTTAAGCAAAAAAATATATGCACATCTGTGTGAATGCATTAGGTGTGACTTGTAAGTGTCAAGAATTTTTTGTGTAGATGACTAGGAAGTGATATTTTTGGAATACTTACAAAATTTGGTGTAATATGCAAAGCTCAGTGTGTATATAATATATAAGAAGGGTTTTAAATATCAAATTGATTAATTGTGAAACTTAAAAATCTTAAAGTTTAGAACTTGTGACTGGTTGGTTGTTTTAATTCTCGCAAAACAAGTGCAAGTAAGGAGGAATAAATCAACGATAAATTTCATTTGGTAAGTCAAATCTTAATCCCGTTAATATAAAACTCTTTTATAATTCTAATGAACTACAACTACCTAAGCCTATCGTAAAAACTATTTGCTAAAGATTGTCTAGTTCAAAAGCATAAATAATGTGGTATGTTGCCAGTGATGCAGAGTTTCGTGAAACCCTCATGCATTATGCTGCTACTCATTAGTAGCCATTATGCTAATTTCTTACTTTTTCCCGGAAAGATAGAATAAGATTGCCATCCTAAATATTCGTATTTGAAACAGACCAAAATTTTTCGACTTGGAAGTAGAGTATATAACCTAGCCTTCTCACGACTACTTAAAAAACTATAAGGATTTAACGAAAGATTTGCCTACAAAATGAAAGCGTCGAATCTCCTAATGACTTTTATCTCTAATCCACAAAGTGTGCCCGGCGTCAGATGGAAATTGAGCCAAAGTCAAGCCGCACTTGCATACAAATAACCCACTCTTCTCCTAAAAGTTGTCCCCTTTTTATCCTTTCGAACTTTGAATGATGTGAACCTGAGGTAACTGCAGTGTTAGATTTTTAATTCATCTTGATTTCAACTACCAACTATAGGAGACTAAAAACTCTACTAGTTTGCGGTCAAGATTTATATATAATTTGGTACGTGCTTCTGCCCTTCTAAATTTGAACAATGAACCTTGAGGGTAAAAATTACTGATAAATGGCCCCTCTCTAATGATCATGACGGAGAGAAGGTGTTCTTCACTGTTGGTCTTTGTATGCAAATTTGTGGTATTTTGATAGAAATTATGAAGAGGATAGACGAAACATGGGCTTAAGAACTAAATCTGTCAATTCACAGTTGCAGTTGGCAAGTATTTAGAAGATGCAGATATATATAGTGAAGATTTTATGCACTATAAGACATATTTGCGTTAAAAGTTTTTACTCATTTTCAACTGACTGTTGAAACTATTGTGATTTGCTAACAACTTTGCTATGTAGTCCATATGTCGGCAAGCTTAAAGATTTCAAAGATTGTGCTTCTGGAGATGCTTTCTTACTCAATGCAGACAGAAGGAAGGTCTTCTTAAACCTGTCAATAGTTTAATACCTCTCTTGCCTCTTGTTAAAGATGACGAGTCTCTGCTAATGTTGAGGAACACTTAGCGTTGGAACTTTCTTAGGAAACACAAGAACAATGACTATCACTGCGGGGAGTATTCTACTCCTAATAAATGAGGAGTTGATCATCTTTCATTTCACTGTATACTAGCACGTACGTAGCAAGTCTTGGCATGGAATTGAAGCTCGCTCAACCCGCAAGTTCAATACATACTTCAACGCATAGCCTAGACATATATGTAAAGGTAGTTAGTTACATCTTTAATCTTCTTGGAAATTGGATAGGATACAACACTCTGGGATTCAGACGGAGAATAGGAAAATAATGATGCTAATAAATTTGCAAACAAATTTTAAATGTTATAAAAAGTATAACCAGCTTTGCCAATACAATCTTCTGTAAGTTTGGCAATGAGTTTTGTTCGTGTACAAGCCCAACGGTTGAGTTCCGAGGATGGAGGAGATCTCATAATAACATTGCCTTATGTACGGTAGAAGGTACATGAAATAAAAGTAGTTGCCTCACGAAACCAACAACGCCGAGTAGGTTTCGTCGGTAATACAAAATGTGGTACGCGGATTTGCATATTTTCAAGGCAGGTCTATAAGACTAGGCATAGAATTGTATGTGCATTAAGGTAGGTGCCGAGGTAGAGGGAATCGGGTTGCAAATTACATTCCTAAGCATTCCTTGAATAATGGATGACATGATGTGTGTTGAGAATTTGGATGAAATTAAATGATGTGTCGTATCAAATGAATACCTTAAGTACGTCTTGTATTATTTCGAGTAAATGTTTCTAGTTCTACCTTCTCTTCTCTCTGTATGTACCTGCAGTGATTGAAGGAGATAGTTTTTATAAAATCAGTTCGACAACAAAAAAATTCTATAATATGAAAACCTGAAACATGTAACTTCCTCACCTTAGTCTACTTGTACGTGTACGTATAAGCCGATAGTCCTCAGGTCCAGATTAATATTCAATATTTCCTTTCCTTACAATTCAGCAGATTACTTCAATTGCGAGCATGCAGAAGGAAATTCTAAAAGTCATTTACATATCCAGAAATTCTACCTCAACCGCAGCCACTGTGCAAATTAAAATAAATTGCTTTATCTTTACGAGTAAGCCGTTTGGTTGAGGATTACGGGGTTCTTGAATAAGAATTAACTAATTGGGGGAGATATTATTGAACAAAGTAAACTCCGACAAACATCCTGATCCCCCAAATAATCCATTGATCTCACAATCCGATTAAGTTAGGATTTTCGTATTAACTACGAATTTAATGTTCTTATCTATCCCATGTCTGCCCGAAATGGGCTTGGACTAATGTGAATAGATTTGGCATGTCTATTGCATACAGCTTATAGAATGTAGGGTTCTGTCATTGCCGTCAGTAAATTTAATCCTAATTTCTAATAATCCCAATAGTAAAATATATATTCTCCAAATCTATGATATCAGATTTTACAGTGCTTACAGCTTCATTCAGTAGAATAACCTCATACTATATACCCAGTGTCTGATATGATATATATTTTGATTCAGTAACGTTTGCACAGTTTCAAAAGTCCGATCTGTACTGTTATTTCAAAATAGCTGCCACTAATTTATCTATTCAATTGGTTGCAGCATGAAATACAGCAATAAGTCTGTAAACTACGAATCACAAGACTTAGCAAATTTTAAACAGGCTTTATGTCATGTACGTCACATATCAAATATTGGATACCTATATATTTGTATTTAATATTTATAGTTTATACAAAGCCCTCGCTTATCATTTAATAGGACGAGACATCAGTATGAATCATTCATAAAAATCTTGGTATAAGAACTGAATAAGTATGCAACAGACCATTGGATATAATATGCAAAAAACTCTATCTGATAATAAATATTTAATGTCCCCAGGCAGGTGGATTCAGTCATGTACACAGGTTAAAAATGGTTAAATGGTTAAATGTATGTGTCAGCCACAGGAATGTATTTAAGAAGGAAATTATTCACTCGCCCAGTTTTCTCTAGTCTCATAGATAGATTTTCTATTATTACAGCTCCTCCAGATTTTATCAGACCTTCTAAGATAAAAAACAGTGAGCAAAAAAGTTTCTTTGCTGTCAAGCGGAGTGATTGGCAAAGCAAATCTGATTGAGATTGCCAGCAATTCGATTTTAGAGTGTCAAACACCCTTCCCGATATATTCAATCGTATCTGAAGCGATTTTACTATCAATTCAATATTGTGTGCACATAGAATGCAGTTTTTTGATGGATAAGAAACAGTATACGAAACATGATTTGAATGTGCATTTGACTATACTGGTTGGCTAGCCAGTTTATTGTTCACTGGTGCAAGTATAAGTGTATGTCAATCAAATACTTAAGGCTTGAAGAAACTGGCATATTATCAGATGCATAAAAACATAATTATTCTATTCATAGTGTTTTTTGGAATTGGGGCATGGATGTAATTAGGTGAAATTTAAAGTTTAAAAAACAATTTTCAAAGCTTTTTCATGTTCACAAAAAATTAATTGTGTTTAGTTTAAAATCACCTTGCTAATTTTATCATTTTATCCAACTTGGTGTTTATTTGTTTTCTAATTGAACTAGGCATACACCTTCGTGTTAGTTATTCATGTGTTTATGAATATTTAAAGATTGAACGTAATTTTATAATTTCAGCTTCCAAATTAGGTTAAACGTATACTTTTTCAATCAATGCAACAATATAAGGTCAAATAAAATCGATTGGCAAGTTTTTGTTCGAAATTCAAGTTTGCAATTTGGTTTGAATACCTTGATTTTGAGATGCAAAAAATTGCCAACAGGTTTCTGTTTCAGAGCCAAATTTTTTGTTATAAAATTTAAAATCGAAATCATGTAAACATGTTAGAGTACTAGTCAATTTGAAGCCTGATTATCCATGCTTTGTTTTTCCTAATTGCATATTATTTGTACTATTCATTTTATCTACTTATGCAAGCAGCCTTAAGAATCAGTTGATATTCAAATTAGCAAGGGGAAATGATTTCCTTAAACACTAGTTTTAATAATCTTCATTAACTTTTAACTAAAAAAATACATCAGATTCACTCCATTTAGAATAACTATATTACTACTGCCAACTTAACACATAATGTAATGAAAGGAAAAAAGGAAATTAAATCATGCAGATAATTTTTACAGCATTCGTTTATGTTTAAAAAACTCTCAACTGGGTTATCAATTAGATATTACAATAGCCCAGCCCTTAGATTCCTAGATGGTTTCTGCGATAGTTTAGTGGAGAAAAGTGGGACTAAAATTATCTAGTGATCTCCTCCGCATGGTAATTCAAATACGATTAGGTAGTTTAGTCCAGAATGAATTTATGCCATGTACGATATGTACGTGCTTCAAATACGTGATGGAATGCGACCTTTTCCAAAGATCTTTATACATTAAACACTCGATCCGTTGAACAAATCTTGAACGTAATTGCACAGGTAAGATTTGCTTCCATTGTTGAAATACACAATCAGCCATATGCCAAAAGACGGGGATTTATTCACAAGTGTGGACCATGCAATTAAGTTTAGATATGAAGTTGAAAGAGAAACTCTGAGCACATGTTAGACTATCCATCCGTATAATTCCATGTACACCTATCAGTCGGAATCGGAATCTATAATGTTGAATATGATATGTAATGGAGCTCCAATTGTAAGAGCACGAGGATGGAGGATGAAATGAAATGATACATATTTACACAAGCATTAATTTCCGGGTGCAGGAAAGAGTATCGAAAGATGATGTGTCGATAGGTTAAAGCATCGAAGGATGATCGATCGATAATTCAAAACGTCGAGTGTAAAAAGTGTCGAGCGTGAATAATGGTCGAGGTGGAATAAGCATCGAGTTGAAAAAGAGTCGAGTCCTTTTATTATACATAATTACGATTGTCAATGTGAAACATTTAATACTTCACTCTGGAAGACTTTCTCGGCGCAATTGTAGCGTCTGCTGGAGTCTTTCTTTTCCTACCTTTCCTGATTGGGGCAGTACTCATTTGTTTACTGAATTGAGAAGGGGCTATGTTGGACAAGCTTGAACTAGGGCCCTGGTTTTCTTCATTCTCATCAACTGTATGCAATACTTGAGTGACCACGTCGTCTACTTCCTCCATCAACTCATCTGTATTCCCTTCATCCATCACTTCGTCTCGCAATTGTCCTTGAGCGGTTAATGTAGGAGGGGCATCAGGGTCTTTACAGGCTAGGTTTCGCTTAAATTTGTGAAGTCATATTGTAAGCTACTCCAATAATAAATTGTTGCGTGTTTCCAGGAATATATTCTGCAACAAGGTGGTGAAGGCGACGGTTCAAACGAATTTGACTGAATCGTTGGTATGTTAGTTTTTCTCCAGCAGCTAAAGATCGTAGGTCCTTGTAGGTGTGATCTTGCTCTTCGATTAGAAGAGGAATCAGTCGATACACAGGGATTTTTGAACAATCAGCTAAAACACCGAATCGCCGATTCCATGCTTCAATGGCATTGTTGGTTCTTGGATGGTTGTCTAGTACTCTTTGGTGAACATTCCAGAACTGTATAGGAAACATTGGAGGGGAAAAAATAGATCCTATATAAGTTGAGTGAAGATAATCGATGAACTTATTGTAATCTTCCCCAAGGATTCCTGTAAAATTCACCGAGGCTACTAGCTCTGCAAAGCCAGTGGTAACTTCACACTCTTTCACGAATGCCAAAGCTGTTATTTGCTTCATGTGTTCAGCAAATATTGTGCAATTTACATACATTTTCTTCATTGTTGGCGTAAAATGTCGTCGAAGAGCTTGACTTTTATTTCGGCTTGTTCAAAATCCATGACAATTAATTCAGGTTCTACTTTTTGGCTGTTTTGATCCAATTGGCTGTCGCCAATGTCGAATACTTCGCTTACTTGAGCTTTCTTTAGGTAACATTGTAAGAACCTCAGCTGGAAGGGTTGTGGTGACCATTGATAGTAACTTTGCGGGATGAATCATGGGCTGTTCAATCGCTAACTTCTTTAGTTTCTGTCGTGCCATTTCAGCCTCATATCTAAAATATTGATTTATTAGGATAAAATATTTATTAGGATAAGATTAAATCACTTACTCAATTGCTGAAATCTCTCCTTCGATATGAGGATTTGTTATCTTCACAGAACCATCGTTTGAGAGGCTTAACCTTCCTTTACATCCATGATTATAGTTAATGCACTTCCAATTCTCGGTTGATTTATTCTTCTTATTAAGAATATAGAAATGGTGCTGGTGAATTAATTGAGGCTTTCCCATTTGGGTTACGCCATAGGTCACCGTATTCAACATTGAAAAATAAAGATGAAATAAAATAAATGACGAGCGAATATACTGCTGAGTAGATTGTCGTGGACACTCGGAGATCGGGTAAAATTTACATATCATCGAAATGAATACGATAATCGAGAAATTATTTATCCTCGATTGGTTTCGGACTCGATGCATAATCCAACTCGACCGTTATTCATGCTCGATGAATTCGGTACTCGACACTTTATCGCGCTCGGTCGATCATCCTTCGATACTTTAGCCTATCGACACATCATCTTTCGATACTCTTTCACTGACCCTTAATTTCCATCCTCCAGAGAGGCTCGGGATGAGAAATGAGCAGAACAGTCTTGAATCTCAACTCTTGGAACTCAAGTAATTACAAAGGCGAAGTGAATTAATGCAATCATCATCATCAAGCGGGACAAGAGGATGAATGGAATGCCATTAGTTAAGAGATACACGGAGAGCTGGTGGCAGGTGGCAGCTAGCTGGTTTCCTTGGACAGAATTGGGTAGTGTATAATAATTTATTTTATTTTCTAACACTTCGTCTATGAGCATCGTGAACTACACAGGGAAGAGGGAGAATCTTTGATTCACTTTCAGTCATAAATTCCATTGCATAAAGAATAGAATAATTATATCAAGATACCCAAATCCGGTTTCTTCCAGTAGCATCTCGAAGCTACAATCAACCATTGAAGAAGTCCACTCTTTGCAAACTTAATAATAAATATGATTGATGACTCCATTATATTTGTATCACAAGGACTGAATTAAGCCCATAAAGAGGTTCTGGAATACTGAGCTTGATTACAATATGATGGAACATGTACCGAGCCGATGTGATACCATTATACGAAACATGCAATAAAATAGGAAACAATTTTCTATTCTACTCTGGAGAATTGTAAGTCAGTGAGTAAAAGTACTACGGAGATGTGAAAACTCGTCCCATACTTCATAGTGAGAATAATTATATTGAGGACTCAGTGTGAACTATCAAAATATGTGGGAGTTCTTATTATATAAGTAAGAGAGATGTGATCTCTGAGCAAATGCCCTTCCCAGCAAAGTGTAGACCTGGGCAGCCTTGGGTTCCCAGCTTAATTGAGTTCAGAGCACCTGCAGGTCATTACGTGTGACATTATTGCATTGGCCTATCATACATCTTCCACTCTGTACTTGTTAAGCCTGGGTGTTATTTGAAGTATCGTTGGCATATTATGTATGTCATAGTATTATTATTATCATATCCGTATTTATTCACACATTACGGGGATGCAAGGGATGACGAGGAATGGGCATTTATTTAGTTTTACTAAAGAAAGGCTCGTAAATTTCTTGCATAAGAAAGCCGGCTGGACGTTAATACTGCTTTTCTCTGTCAAAATCGTAGTCTTGGTGGTGCGGTTTGGCTCGGGAGTAGAGAAACCACCGAGACTCGGAGACATTCATATTTTACAATGTATAAACGAAGCAAGGAAAGGGTTTTGATCAGCACAACTTGATGTTGGGGGAAATACATGCTTTTCTATAACATCAGGCACAACACAAGGTTTAGATTTGTTGATACAAGTTCGTCTTATATATTTTACATGCGGGGAGACGCTGTGTACCCAAACAAATGACAAATAAACGGAGGTAACAAAGTTGACTTGGGTAGATTCAGCTGAATTTTGTTTGTTGACTGTATAAATTTCAAGGCTGTTTACTTCCCATGTTGCTTGTTGTATATTTGAAGTCAGGCAGAAATCAGCTCCACGCCTTGAGAAAGCTGAATTCTGCTAAGGTAAATATTTCCCCTTCGACACGGCAAAATTCTTCTACATGGTTGGGTTGGGTAGTTGTAGGTATGGTGTGGTGTGCTGGTGTAACATAACATATAGAAGTAACCCATGAAAATTGGTCCCGAAATATTGACTTGCTAATTGCCTAGCTTGGACAAATGTAGCAAGGATCCATTCGGCACCATGCTGGGGTATGGCATTCTAACTGTCTCTGACAATGACAGACTTGATGTTATTTAATTACTCGAGTACATGATGATAACCTAGTAGCAGTTGTAATTTATACTTGACATATTCATAATAGTTGATATTGTCTTTCTTTAAATAGGACAAACCGGGTGTTTTCCCCCAAGAATGGAATGAAGGAGCCAAGCTACTTGAACAACGAATCGGTAAGTGTGAATATAATTGAGTATTTATTAGTATGCCAAATCACGAATGCTGTTACAGGGGGTGTAAGCTCGTCAGATGATTTGCTTTGCTAAACAACTAGTAGCTTTGATGCTTCATGTTGTGCTTCCGGTAATTACGGGTCGTGTTTATATAAGAGTCGCTCGTGCATGCAACCTTGCAGAACTTTTGGGAAAAGTTTCGAGTACAAAAGTCATGCAATTTATGTGTAAGCAAGTTGAGTTGAAATCAAGTGAAAAAGGAGAACGGGAGAGAATGAAATCACGAAAGACAGCTTTTGAGTGGGACACAGTGGGAACATTAAATCAAAGAAATGTAAGTGAATGACATATAATATAGAGTACAGATATATATAAATTGTCTCTTTGGGCTTTTTGAATTTTGAGGTCCCCTACCAGACCACACTGTGCTATATTGTAACTTCAAGTCAGCTACTGTTGGAATACGATTTTACCGAGTTTCCACTTGGAATTCACACGCTGGCAAATAATCAGAACTGGAGGAAATAGACTCTGTGTTTGTAAATTTGAGAGGTAGTGGGTACGAACCCCTGGGGCTTAATGTGGGAACCAAGGGTGATTGGCACCCCTAAATATTCTGAGGTTCGGGGTGAAGTAAAGGTGACAGGCTTGAAAATGCAATTTCCTCTCCTCATCTCACCAAGAGATCAGGTTGCTTTTTATTCTCTTTTGAAATACAAATTTTTCACAGTATTATTGAGCACGCAATGGAAGATTTCAATCCTTTTTCGGAACTTTTTTTCAAGCTCTGTATATTGAAACTATACACTCAACTGTATATGTATCGGTATTATGCACTCTCATGTTTCGATTCTAGTAAAAGAATTTCATTTATTCTTAGGAAAAAATCTTGTTTGAATACTTTATGCGTAGCGTTAGGTATTCAGCCATCTAAACAACTTTTTAACACAGTGTTACCGCTTGTGTTTCAAAGCGTATAGCATTTGGAGAGTTTGGGTGGAAAATGGTAAATAACACGAACATTTATCTTTTATGAAGGGAAAATGTAAATAGGATTTTCAGTCTCAATGAGCCACAGCTCTTCAAAATAGTGAAAGACATGAAACATTTACCTCCAAGTTCTAAGGAAATTATTCTTTATTTTTGTTTTTTTTTGTGATAAAATAGTTGGATTCAGTTTTCAGAATTCGAAACACCTTTAGAGTAAACGTATATATATACATACGTATATGAGTAAACTAAATAAAACTAATTTATTTTAAGTGTTTGGTCTGCTCTACACTTTCTCTAAAATGTTCATGAGCTCGTAGGTTACGTTCTCGAGTTGAAAAAGTTTTTTTCCTACCAACTGTAAGTCGAAATACGGAGAGTTTAGATGCATTAGAGATTTTAAGAATCCAGGGACTTGCAAAACTAAGCAAGGGGACTTCATGGCCTATGTTTATTTACAGAATCTACTACACTTACAGTAATTTCCTCTTACCCTTTTCCTTACCCGAGGATATAAAAGTATTACTAATTTAGAAGGGGAGATTTTTACGGCCTGAAAACATCTCGCGAACTCATCAACATATATTTCTTTATATATTTGAAATATCGGTTATTATCTCATTCTGCATATGTTTCTAGTTACTTGTAGTAAGGCCGTCTTTTACGTTACATATTGTACCGTCTTGACTATAGAGGTATTAATTTTGGCTCAAGTTGATCAAGTCGGGTGCTAGGCTCTTAAAATGGCTGAGAAAAAATAGATAAATGAAGACAATCAATCATCATCTCGAGGTTGAGTTGAGGTAAATTAGACTGTCTGAGGGTGGGTCTCTTATTTTTTGTCTTTAAGCTATGAATATTCCACTTCTTCGTCTCCCTTTGTGGCGGTATCATTTTTCATCTAGTAATTATAATCTGAATACGATATTGTTCATGTCTCAATACTCCCAGTTCCTCCTGCCCCACGTACATTATTCTCATATTAAATTATGAAGGATTTCAACACAGGTGCGATACATCAGATCTGATTATGTCTAGTATAAATTCCCAGAAACATTTCCATTCGACAACTCACGGGTATAATACCCCTTTGGATTTAAACGCCCTGTTTTACAATATGAATCGGGAATTGTGCATCAAAGTCCACCGCCCTTTGATTCCATGAACGTTATTAATACCCCATCCATATCTTTGCTCATTACTCATCACATGGAAAATAATGAGAATCTTAAAAGGCAAAGTGCAGATGCTGTAAGCTTTGATGGATATAATTGGCGAGGAAGAATTGGATTTACTTAGACAGAATATAAATATGTAGGACGACAGCTTGTGAAAAAAATGTGGTCGTCATCAGTTGAAGAGCTGCTGACAGTGACATGGAGTGTGACATAGATTTCCGACCAACCCATCATTCTATCATATAAAATACATATATCTTTTCAAATGTGAAACGGCATTCTGATTATTGCAAATAAAAATGATGAATGCACCTCCATCAAAAAGATTCAAGACTGCCACAGCGATATTTGTATTCTGAGAAGGAAATTTGCGTTGGTTTAATGAGCATGGCAGATGAATGCAGTTTTAAACGTGTGTTGTGTCTCTAACAACGAGGTTTGACTAGATGAAGACATTCCTTGTTTCGACTTCTTGCAGAATTAAAACTAAGAATCTCTAAGGATAAGGCAAACGGGTCGATAGGCTTGTCGAATCTCAATACTTTCTTTTAGGTCTCATTCCTCGGTCAAGATTCTTTGAAGTCTTCCGTTTACAGCTCCTTGCCTCTCTCGTCTTCCCCCAGAAACTCAAAACAATTCCCATTCGCCAGGCTCAATTTGTTCAGAAATCCATTTGCCTGTGTGAACCATCCATCTTGGGCAGCGATGGTGGTGATGATGGTGTAGTTGTGGCACGCACCTGGTTCTCATTTGCACTGGTTGAGAGAAAAGCAATAATCGTAATTGGACTGAAAGCTTCTTTGCAAGATTGAAAACCTTAAGAGCTACCATGACTGGGCTGGGACCCAAGTCGGAAGAAGTACTGACGAAGATTATGCTCTTGCAATTTGCATTCAAAATCGCCCATTCACACTGCATATAGTATTCGACATAAAGATGTGGTTCACACATTACTGTACAAGACCTTTCTGTACGTTCTTGATTATAATATATTGCAATGTATGTATTTTCTACTATAGATATGCCTTGATGTATGTAGTCCCTTCAATGAAGCAGTGCAAGAACTAACTGAACACGAAGTAATTTATTTCATAAAAGATATTTACGGTATGCAGTTATTATCCAACATATTTCATGTTGTAAATGCACCCACTTAATTATTTACGAGGATCGTATGAGGAGTAACAATCAAAAGATAACGGGGGAAAGGCGGAGGCTACATTACTTGCAGAGAGCACTAGTTATAATCCTCATCCTATTGTTATTCAAAAGAATGTGTTTTAGCACCCTACATCTGATTTAAACTTGGTCAAGAATTCCATTGTAGTGCAACGTATCTTTTCTCTTGTCAAAACATCATGGTGCGAGGCCTTATTATTGTAACTGAACTACAGGAAATGCATTCTGAAATTGAAAGAGTAAGGGAGAAATATTAATAAGTGCCAAGTTCAAAGGTAAAGAACTGACAGCTATGACTGTGGTATGCACTTCAATTTATGTATTATTATCTCATTACTAGCCATCCAAGTGGTGTTTAAGATATCATAAACAGAGCAAGCAGTAAATCCTATCTTGATGATCTCAATTCTTCGAAATACTCGTTAAGTAGAGACAGTAAAAAATGGAGTAATGACCTATGACTTCAACCGTGGATTTTATATTCGATTGCTTGATTTTAAGTTCCATACAATAGAAGATCCATGTCATCATAATGAAGATAAATCAAATTGAGATTATTGCTACTTTGTGATCGTTGTTTTTCTTTCTTTGCATTATTTATTCCAATATCATTTGAAAATGTTATGGTTTTTACTACGCTCCCTGTAGCTGTCAATCTACCTTGACGATGTATCACAAAAATTTTACCTAATTTAAAGCTTCAACTTTGTCAAGCACGTCATTCCTTCCAATTTCAAACTGTCCGTGAGCTAAGGTTCACAATCTCGTATCGCAGTATTCAAAAGAATGACATTATTATGGAGTGGTAATCAATTTAATCACAACCGCATCGAATAGTGGGCCATTAGAGCAAGCTAAACCAGGCCAGTGATTGAGCTGAAATCTTTATTTGGATTGGCTGTTCATTTATTTCTTTTGCTGCGATTGACAGGAAGAAATGTGGGGGAACGTCTTTTCCGTTTTGGGCATGTCAACCAATTGAATTTGCTAAATGCTACCGTATGTCCAGAATTTCTAGAATCAAGTTGGAATCTAGACATGACCTGTCCTACACATACATCTGTGATTGATAAACCTTGTTTTCTTGAGGTAACAAGGATAAAAATGGTTCACTTTGACGAGCCACTATGACCAGTCCCTGATTGATATAAAAGTCTGACAGCTGAATAAAAACTGTACTTTTATCTGTTGTTGAATTTGCAGGAACCTAAGAGTTACGCACATTTCAATGAAATTTTTTCCCTGACCGCGTTGATTGTAATCAAAACTACTCATGAAATTATTGCTATCGTAAGTGACGTTTTGAAATTGAGAGGCTTTTGTTGAACTAAACCGACTGTGAAAGAACTCCAGGTTGCCGAAGGTCTTATGAAGTACCTATAAGCTCTATGCGTTCCTGTATCTTTTGAAAACGGTGCAACGAAAGTTTACTCAGTAGTCAGACTGAGTCAGGATTATTGTGTATGCATGCCTAAGTACCCACATTCAGTTGGTGTGTCCATGAATAATGCATAATGTCGAATTATCGTACTCACGTCAAATCCAGCTTCACTTCAACCTTGGCAAGCAAGAGAAAATATAATTTGACTTTGAATCTGCGGACTTGGTTTTATAAGAGGAGGCTGGTATCGGATGAGGGTAGCCCGTGGTACGGGTAAGTCTATAACAGAATCTGAGCTTAAAGCAGTTTGCTGAAGCTGGTGGTTCTGGGATTGTATAGATTGCAGATAGAATTCTCTCTCTTCTTCGTATTTCGATTGGGGAGCTCTTCACTTATTCCGAGAAATTGAAAATCTTCCCACATCAAATGCACATACATTTCTACCTATCTACTTGAGTGATGATGGATGTCAGGCCAGCAGGGCTGGTAGTGGTAGAATAGTAAGTGAGTAAGTCATGGAATCTGAATGTAATTTCGGCTACGACTTTATTGGCTTATTTTGCATTTGCATTTCTAGAGGCACTCCAGCACCCTACTACTCAAGTGAAACCCCTGCAGCTAGTTGGATAGAACGTTCTACAAATTTAGCTATGAACTCACAATCAGAAGCTTTGACTTTGACAAAGTCATCAAGCACGAAGCATGAGGACTGATGGGGACGAAGATCCCCGAGAATTGGCACGGTATTATCATCATCATGAATATCTAACATCCTTTTTACATTCCATGACAAATGATTTGGATTCTAATTCATACAGACTTCTTTCTCTCTGACGTGTATAATGTGCCGTGCGGGAGGAGAGGGTTAATTTAGTAGCCTTAGCTGAAAATAATAGGATTAGAGCTTCGATCGCTTGAAGGTATGACAATTGACTTTCAACTGGGATGGCTGGATTTGAATTTTGACTTATCATCTATAATAGTACACAATATTATCATTCACAAAAGAGCTTATAACAATGCCAAGATTAAACTGATACTGTGGTAAATCTGCCCCAAGCACCGTAACTGCGAGGAGAAATCCCAATACAAACAATTCAGTATAAATAATATATCTTTGGTGGTAGCCGGGAGCTGTCTCAACATTGAAAATATACGGGGATGAATGAATGGGAAATAACGAAGCTCAAACCTAACGATCACATTGTACCAAATCACAAACGTAGTCATGTGAAAACAAGTCTATTTTTGCTTTTGGTGACTATAGACTGACAATAAGGTTGTAATAGCATAATATAATCTATGCGGGTCCATACTCATACTCTTCTCCCAATCTGATTGGATTAGTCTTATAAATGAGCTATGATGATCATGCCGATCCATGCAAACTTATGTCTAAGCCTGGTCACGTCAGATACCAATAATTTATTATCTCTCAATAGCTAAACTGACTTCTTCGAAATGGCCGTGCTTCGGGAGCACCATTGATTTGTAAGCTTCAAAGCTCAAGCCAACTTGGAGGATTTACATTCAATTTTATCTGAATTGTTTAAAAATTCCGTACCAAAGTCAATGGAAAGGCTTTCGAAGTACCCGATCTTAGGCTAAGGTTCTCGTAAGGAATGACTAATGGCTTTAGGAATAACCTCACGAATCAAGGTTGATCCAGAGTAAATCATACATTTTAGTGCTCGTTTTTTTACTGAGTTCGAATCCATGCTGAGGAAACCTATTTGAAATAAATGGATGCAACACGGTGTGATCTTGAGGACACGAAACGGGCGAAGCAAGTGTGGATGACTTATGGATGGCAATAAACTTGAAACTAAAGAAACTATAATATCTAATAAACTCTAAGTATACAAAATAATAGCCTCTGAGAACAAGAAAGAGTTTTAAATGGCAAAAAAGTCCATTCTACTATGTAGAACCTAAGTAATACAGTGAGGTATGCAATGTCCAGTATTCATTCAACCATATCTAATTCAACCCGAGAGTTGCTTTATCTTTATGTTTATGCAAGTAACCTTGATATGTAATAGTTTGGATGAGATTTTTGTTGATTTTTTACTGCATTTTATAATACCTCACATTGTCCTATGGTGGACTGCGAAGGCTGTTCGTTACTTTTCTAAGTTTGAGCAAGCCTTATACTGCTATTTAATGTTTGCCATGTATGTTTTTAGTATTTATACAGATACATTTTGTCCAGGGATTTGCCACTAAATTGTTCTGCGATTTTAGAGGACGATGATGATAGTAACGATGAGATAGACGGTGGCTCTGACGTGAAAATATGATAATTGCCTTTAGCGAATTCAATGCACAGGTTTTTTATCCGTTTTTATTTTATAAACTATAAGGCCATGAAGTGGAAGGGAATGTGATTTGAATGGGACGATGATGAATATGGGATTCAAATAGCGTGCTATATTCGTTTGCTCGTGAATTTTGCGAATAATATTATGAGGTGAAGGTTATGTGCGCATTGAATTTGACTATGCATTTTATAGGATAGTTGAAGATGATGGTCTTCACATCGGCTTATAAAAATGGTTGGGTTCTATTATCTTATTTCTTTATCTTTATTTCCCTTTACACCTAAAATTTAGAGTTGTAAGCGGGGAAAATTCAGAAAGTTTTTGGCTTTAGCCTAGGATATCATTACGAGGAGAATCCCTTTGAAATTTTGAGACGAGAGATCTCAACAAGCAATTTCATTATTTTTCTGCTAACTAAATCTTACTATACTGTATGCCCTAACACTTATAGATAACTGGGGATTATATTACTTACTTCTGTCTGAGAGTGCCAGTGCCACCATGGCTGGTGGCGTTTTAATCCTTTTATTCACGAAAGCAGAAAAAAATCCAAGAGATCCTTTGGGAAGTTTGGTAAGAAGGAGAGGATTTGACGGTGAACTATGACTTGACACTCCCACCTCACTCTTAATTTTCTAACTTCGACATTTTTCGCCCATAATTTGTGCATGGGCTTGAATTGTAATCAGAATAAGTACTTGCCGTGCATGTAACATAACAAAGGTATGCATTATAAAGACATCATAAAGAGCAAAAAAAGGCTATTATCTGAGCTATCAGGATGGAGCTATCAACATTTTACGTAATGTTTTTTGTTTTGTAAAATGACTTAATATTTGCTGACCCGTGACCTTTTCCTTAACAGGAAGAGTGGCATTTCGTGTCAATTTATGGTTTTAAAACAAATATACACTGTAAGTCTATCCGCAGCTCAGATAATGGATTAAATATATTTTATTCACATGCAAAATGCAGTGATGGATGTAAAATGTTGTTAATCATGGCTTCGTGTTCAAGGAGCATAAGAGAATGAGTTGAAACGGTCAAATTCATGACCAAATTGGCTATTTAAGTTTAGCATTGTCAAGCGTGTACAGAATTTTTTGAATTTTGCTATGCAAAAAACTAACACACTTTGTTCTTGTTCCATTTCAGCCTTGCTTTTATCAACCTCTGAAAATGTTCAATGCAATCATTATAGATTTCCAAACCCTCTTCCTGAAGACTGGACACAATAGAAAATTGATACAATAGGTCCTTGAAAAGTTATGCATCGTTTAGTAGCTTGTGAATAAATTATAATGATTAAAATTGAGAGAACGTTGTCATGATTGAAACACATATGGTTTTGGCTCGTGGAAGGAAACTGTGTTAACTCAGCAGAAATGAATCAACCGCGGTTCATGGGTTTTGGTTTTCCCGATTTCCTGGATTTAGTATTTATATGGTTTTTCAAAAGGCCTCTACTTAATTAGACTACGGTACTAAAATTTGCTTGGATTAAAATTCCTAGAAATTCTGCCATGCTTAACGTAACTATGCCTCTGTGTCGCTTTAATTGGCTCTACAACATGTTTAGGAACAAAAAATTTGACCACTAGAGTTGAACAAACAAAAAGCTTTGTTCTTCAAAGGCCCTAGGAAAAGAATCACTAACAACGTATTCAATCATCGTTTGTATTTAGGCATACAATATACAATATTTTGAGAAAGGGGGGCCTCGAGGGAAAGCATTTTGCTCGAATTGGTTTGAAAACAGAAAATGCTTCCCCTTCGGGACTAAGGGCTTAATAATTTGTCTGGTAAATTGTATTTGAATTTGTTTTAGAACAAATACATTTCCAAGATATTGAAAAAAGAAAATTCGTTCTGATTTGTTCCATATTAACATTTATCTTGCTTAGGTAAACTCAATAAATTGTATTATGATCAAATATTTCGAAAACAAATTGTATTTTCTCTCACATGAAGGACCACTCCTAGCACAATTCTAGGAGATCTCGATAGCTCGTATTTCTAACTAATCTCGATGCAATGCTTATGAATCAATAAAGGACTCAAATACAGATGGATTTGACATTTAAACTATGAAATCGCTCAACACTGTATTATATACCAAAAGTTAATTGCAAAAAGACAATGATCTAAATTAATTATTGACACAAATTAAATATTACTCGCTGGAGACAACCTCTCTCCTCTACATCCCATGCTTCTTCCTTTTTTAACAATGGACGCTCTTCTCCCAAATCCACCAATCCTAGTAACGCGCTAGAACTCAAAACTGGGGACAAAACGTTTATCTACTATTTTCCCCTGTCTCGTTTATACTTTTATGGCTGGACAACACAAATGTTAAATGTGCGGAAAAAATTGTTTTATACACAATGCCAATACAGACGTTCACGAAGAATGAGCCATTATTTTTTGAGTCAGTATTATTTTATTTGATCTTTCTATTTCAATTTAACTGCATTTTTAAATTTCCAAATATCAGAGAACCTCAGACTTCAAAGAAATCATTTAATGTATAAAAAAAATTCACTGTGTCGGATATTCGACAGGAAACCGGTGGGTGGTGTACTGCTTTCTAGGTATTTTTAGGGAAAATCCAAGGCGTAGCATTGTCCTGAAATCGTGCATGGAAATAGAGTAAAGTTCCGGGATTTTATTTCCCTTTTGTTAGTTTGTCAAAGCCATTACAAGTTTGAGACACGAATTGGACAATCCTTTACTTGTACACGCCTATTCCCCGGCTGTCCTTCTTCATTGAAAACGGCTGTCAATTCTATAGGATAATAAAGCCATGTAAATTGTAAATGAAATAAAAAAAATCTGAAGAAAAGTGACGTAGAGGAGGAAGAATCCCCTCCGAGTGACAAACAATTCAGTTTGTTTATGCAGCTATTGTCATGAATTGGCTGGTGATGATTTAGGTATACGTGGTTCATATAGCTTATGCAAGAAACTACAAAAGCACCACATCTACTAACTTCCACTTCCTCAGTAGTTGTAGCCTGGCGGTAGGCAATTTGATGTTGATTTGTATTCTGAATCTTAAATACTAGATCTGTATTTATATGCATGGATGATGGAGCAGAATTTTTGAGCTTATATAGCAAAAAGCATGCTGAGTTTCCTAGCAGTCAGCATTTGAATTTGAATACGGAAAGTGTATGGTTGTTGACTTGTGAGTTAAGATTCCATAAGATAGCTAGTAGACAGAGGGATAAACTCAATATGAACTACAAGAGGTGATGATGATGTTGATGAGTCTAGTTAAGAATGATTGCAGCAAGACAGACAGTGAACAGTCGTCCCCGCAAAAATCTTTTCAGGACTTCTTGTCTTCCTAGCTTGCTTAGCTTTTGCGTTTGTATAAAGTTCACCGAACTCACCTCATACACTCGACATCTTCGGAGGACCATCCTATCGTCAATAACTTCTTTGCATCATGAGATTGGTTTCCTCCGGGTTGCCTACAGGTATGTATACGAAATACCCTCTGTATGGTTGTAGCCTACACACACGAGTACATTCGTTTCTGTTAAATGAACCTCTCAATTTTTTTGTAATTTTGTTATTAAACGGAACCTTCATTTCAATTTCCATGGACTTTTGATTAACAATTGGGTGTTTTACAACTTGGGATGGAAATCCGTGTATAGTGATTCTAGGTAGGGCTCGGAGACCTCAGTAGCAGGGATGCTGTCAGTCTTCGTAATATCAATCTCCTGATCTAGATCTTGCTACCTATGTTTCTTAGTATTCTTTATCGTGCTCGAGCATTTTTTCTGACGATATTATGATAACTTAACTACCGGTATTACTAGTTCTTTTTCAATAAAGCCATGCCAGTTTACTAAGGATTGGAATTAGGTGGTAATGCGAAGACTGAAGACGATAGATGGTTAAACCCTTTCCTAGTGTTTTTTATACAAAACTTGCTCCGTTCTTTGATAGCATTTTGGTGGTTTGTCTTTGAAGTGGGCTGGTTGTATTACGGTTAGAAAGGGATTTAACCACATGGGAACAAAAATTAAGGGGTACCAATACATTGGAACGGATAAGTCTGTGAATGAATCTGCTTTATTATGATTGTAACTTTGTAATATAAAGGTAAACCAAGGGTCGTATTGAAAATAATTGCGGAGCATAATAAATTGATAGTGATTAATTCTGGTCTGTCTCGACTGGTTCAGTTTTACCAAAAGATTACAGATATTATCTGTGGACTATCAACTATTGCACCCGCTACGAAGATTTTTTTGCTACAAAATTTTGAAGTGTATTTGAAAAGTAGCAAAAAGACTAGCCTGTAGCTTTAGCTAATGATATTTACAATTATAGCAAACTTAGTTTTATTTGTGGTGACTTGATCTAAGCTAAATCCCGTAAGCTATAACTGATAGTTGATAGCGATAAGGCAGCGAACTGTAGTTGGAGAACATCAGTTTTTATCGGTTGAAGTTTTTTCAATCTCCAGGAAGGAAGTGAAATGATAAACGGTACAATTTAATGACTCCTTTTAACTTCGATTGATGCAATTGGAAGTTCACATAGTCGACATAGCCAACAGAAAAGTTTGTGAAATTTATCTTGTGAGAATGGAATTAAAGTGCAATTAGTTGGTCCTCTTAGACTTTATAATATCGGCTTTTATCCTGAGATTAAAAGAGCAATTAAGATACCGACTACGTATCTTGCTCATTATCAGCTTATAATGTTAGATTTTAAAAACTTTTTTTTAATCCCGAGTTCTCACATCGTTAAAGTATAATCTGATAACACGACCACTATGATTCCCTATATGGATATGGGTACAGGATACTATATCAGTGATCATAGATTTTGCCGGTTTTGTAATTCATTATTGCACTACAACTTCCTAATAGGAATTTGCAATATTCTGGGATTAGTCACGGTGGAATATGAAATCCCATTCTGATGTGCCTTGTGGAGAGTTTTCCTAAAGCCCTTACTCCTACACGAGTACAGTATTACTGTGCCGCTGGTAATAAAAGCTACAGTGAGAGTGAATGATTGCAAAAATTCACCCCAATGAACAGATATAAAAGATTCAATAATTGCCCGAGGAAAGCGTAATCAAAAAAAAAATTGCCTATGTGGATTAATGCAGTTACAATAGAAAAAATTATGTAATAACTTCCAAATGAGGAAAGGATCCTTCATAAAGCCTCGACTCGATCGCTGAAACCGAATGACTTCCCTTTGACGAGCTATCCTAGTCTGAGATGAAATTTAATAATAATGGCATCAGGCGTGATACTTTCTGTGATGAACTCTCTGGGGAAATCCATCTTTCTCATAAAAGCTGATACAAAGCTCCATTAATCGCCAATTTCTTCACGACTTGAGCTTTCATTCATCCAATCTTTAGTTTTTTTTCGCTGGCATTCTTAATTGGTGTTTTAATAGAGCCCTGATGATGACGGATGGTGGTGGTGCTATCCTTTCTTACGAAAAATAAACACTCGTAAAAGCCTTGCAGCGACGGCATGTCTTGATAAGACAACCTCAGCCTTTGAGCCTTTCGTGGCTTAGTATCATTCACCAATACTGGAAGAGGTATGCTGGATATGTATATTGAAATAAATATGAGTCGAAGAAAACCATGTCTTGAAATGAGCTCAGAGTAGTGGAAAGTCAATCTAGTTCTTGGCTACTGAAATGATACACGAGCTATTTTATCAATAAAGAATAAATGATCGTCATTCCGTGGTTGATGATGATATGAGTATCGATTCTGGCGGGTAGTTATGACCGAGCATCGATCACTTGTGTTAGAGTCCAGCTATGGTGTATCTTTCAACAAAGAAGTGTTGACTTCAATTCAATACAAACATGATGATCGTTTTATAGGAATATCCCTTGGAAATTCAGCCCCGTTACTATCTTTTGTGTGAAACTTCACCAAGCCAGTAAGCTTCACGGAAATAAAACAAAGAGCTAGACTGTTGCAGTCGAAAATATGATAGTAACTCTTTAGTGGTAATTTAGCAAGTGATAGTTGATCCCGTTCAGGAGATTTGCAGTATGTATTTTCTTTTCAAATACACATGCTGTGTTTTGAAGAAGCAATAAAAATGTTTTCGTTCTTTTTTATGGACAATAAGACACTTTATATGGAGAGGCTTTTGAGCTAAGCTGTTTAAATGATGTACTTCAGTTTTTAGAAAGAATCCGGAATGTTTTATCGATATAAAATCCATTGCTGAATAGGGTAGCCTGAGTAGAAAAGGTAGAGGAAGGTTAGAAATCCTCATGAATTGTTTGGGAAATTTGACTGATGAAAATCGACTGTTGTATCCAAGCTTGATTTTTAGGAGTTATCTTTAGTCGTTTGAATGCGGCTCTAGCCTCAAGGTATTTAGACTTGGAAGCAACAGACACACACTGTAGGACATACGACGTATTGAAGTGCAAATTGATTCTTCGTCTCGGGAATTCCATAGCCTTTGTTGGAGTTCACTCTAAACTTTGTCTATGCAACATCAAGAAAGCATGCATGGATGAAGCATCAATAGCTTTTTTCTCTGTTTTATCAATTTTTTACCCGCCCCAGGAGACGCATTCCCGAAATGTGTGGTTATGAGAGCAGAATATGTCAAACATTCTGGTAAGAGATTTTTTTACCATCTTTTTACGTTTTTACCAAATCCTTTTAGCAACTCTTCTCCATACATACTTGAAAGTACTTCAGGAACTTTATATGATAAGAAAAAAGGTACTAAAGTGAAACATGGAGCTAAAAAAGCTGAAATGGAAGTCCTTGGGTGGATCTTGATTCAGAAAGACCCTTGTAGCAGTATGATAATATTCCTCGCATTTTCGAATCGACTTTGAATCCACTGGTTTACCAAGCTCTTCGTAATTTTCAAGCAGTGAACTAGACCATTCTTAGGATTTCTTAAGGGTATTCAAACCTTTATTCCGAAAGTAAAGTTGGTGATTATAGTAGGCACTTTTGCACACATCCATTGCGATTCTGTTCATTACACATCTCGGACAGATGAAAGTAAACCACTACCACAACCATCATCATCATCATCAACATCTTTTGCCTTTCATCTCTTTTATTCCCTGTGAGATTTTCAACTTTTCTGAAGAGCAAGACTATTTCAACTCTAAAGGATCTTCAGAAGTCAAACTCCTCTTGATTCAAAACATTGCTAGGAGTTCGGAACAAGTCTGAACCGTCTTAAAAGCCTGAGATCACTATTACTTCAAAAGTATCCACCTCATTGGCCTCATTCTCAACCTTATTTTACATATAAAAGTCAGTGATTACTCATTTTCCTGAATAACGGCGTCACCATCTGATTATCATTCCTGTTTCTTGGCTCTTTACATGGGTTTAACGAGAATTTCATGTACCCATGTTGAGCTTGGGCACTACTACTGCTATGTTTTGGACGATTTGGTCATAGGCACAAGCACAGACCGGAAAGATAACATTTTTTCTTCATTTTTTAGACCCGCTCAACCAACTGGAAAAAAAGATCTACCATTATCTACAGTGAAGTACTGAACTTGCACACTTATGGGCTTATATGTACTTATGTCACACTTGCTTACTCTAGCATTCGATGGAACAGAGATGAATCCCAATGCCAAGTCTTAAAGTCCTTGCTGGAGTCATTGAAAGGTCGTAAGCCAAGAAATATTTGAGATTAAGAGCTTTCTTGGCTTTACAGAAGCGATCAGAAACCCAGAATTTATGTGACAAACAAAGCACACAGTGATATGGTTAACTCTCACACAGAAGTGCTAAATTGTAAAGACGTATTTAGAAATGTGAAGTAGTAAAAAAAATCTTAATGAACTTCACTAACTTCAGCACAAAATTCACACGACCGGCTAGGCATGAGAACCAAGGTTTCGTTTTCCTTTTCCACCCTCATCCAATAATACCTTATCCTCAGCCAAGAATCATAATGGAACTTTAGTGTATGTCTGCTAAATACGGTGAAGCTCCTGGTATTGTATGCATGCAACGTGACTCTATAGTCTAGAAAGTTAGACGATGGCTAATGAAAGTAAAAATAATTTTATGAATGACTGACTCCCAAGCCATTCAAGCGTTAGTTTGAAACGCTTATCCTTAAGGATGCCAAGATTTTATCTCGCGTACCAAATATGCACCAGAATTCTTGAACCTACTGCTAGAAAAATCCACTAATGAGTAAGAACTTATTCCTAATTCAGAGCACATACCAAGTCCTTCTCATTTAATCGTCTCGAGAATCACATGGGATTTCATAGACATATAATATGTAGTTACATAATACATTACAAGTCATAAAGTGAAAATGGTATTCTTCTCTCATGAATATACTCGAGTCGAATGTTCGGATCACCAGTTCGCACAGCTTATTTTACGCTGATGCATATTATATCCACGGACCACGGAACAATCCTAACAAGTCACTGATCTAGTACAGACTTAGTGCATTTATTTTTCTTGTAACACAGAAATTGACAGATGCACCGCATTCAGAATTTCCTAACGCAGATCAGGACTCAGGGTTAGGGATGGGTTAGTTAGGTTGCCCAAGGTTTGTTTTCCTTGGTTGTCGGGAGAAGTGCCAATATTCTTAATTTAATCATTGACAACCTATTTTTTCCCCTTTGAGATCAACCAATAGATTGAATAGATGAGTAGCTACGGATAGAAATGAGACAGACAGGCTGACAATAATGTAAGGGATAAGCGATCAGTTTGAGCTACTATTCAATTTCTATGAATGCTTACTCACTACAAATACTAGATATACAGCACTGAGTTCTATGATGCCCAGACAAGATCCCTTCATTTGCCTGACTTTTTTCCCTAATTTTTTTACACAATTTTTGGGTGTCTCAGGACTCAGACTTTCCTATTCAACGTATATGAACTAAGCTTATTTTAGTCGAGCAGATCTCAGCCCCCTGTATCGTTGTATCTTTTGGATTTCGACAAACGAGAAGGGATATCTTTTTCAATGTATTTGTTATTTCGGTTCGTCCGTCCCTTCTCATTTTCCCATTTACTCATACTTACATATATTGGATATGGGTGCACACCCTTCGTTGTCTCAATCTCTAAATTTAGATACGTTTCGTTCCTCTTTAAATGGCACGTTCACATTTATTTAACGTACCACGTATACACATATCTCTCTAGAACTTAATACGGGTTCTTCCACACCAAATTTACATTAAACTTTACACAGTGAACCAGTCCTCATCTTTCCTTCCTTCGAGTCACCCTACCCTCTTTCATTGTCAAACTAAAAAGACTGAACATAAAACATCAACCTCCTTACTATACTAATATCTTGTCACACACATGCACAATACACATACAAGGCTCAAGACAGATCTAAAAATGTTTTTAGAAATCTCTGTTCATATGTAACGAAACTGGAGTGCTTAAGACAAGAGATAAAAAGATACACAACCGGTGAACAAATAACCAAATAATACCTCCCTTCTCTGTCTTTACTCAACAAAAATCCAATAAAATATTTTAACTAACTACACGTTTGACTAAAAGTTAGCTGTGAATTTTCAGAGTGTTATGATTAGTACTCACTCCCACTTTTGTCGTTTATAAGCCGAGCAACACAATAAAGTATGCAACTAGATAGATCCACTGAATGCTTGTTATTTTAGTGGTGTCAGTGAAAATTGATCTGGAGTAAAACAGAGACTATCTGCAAGCCTATATATAAGATTAAAACTAGAGTAATTCGAGTCGACATGAGAGTCAGAAGGCTATGAAAACTAACTAGAGAAATTAAAAGTGCAAAGTGGTATTTTCTTGTGTAAATGGAGTATGTGGTTGCCATCATGCTATGGCATTAAATTGGACAACGTGCATCTTCAACCTTATCCATTGTACGTATTTCCTATACGAATGATTGATGTGGTTGCGATGCTCAGTTCTCACTCTGAATTTTGATTCATTCTTCACTTCCACCGTTCCAGCTTCACTTTGATTTCCGTTTCCTCTCAATCTCCAGCCCTGTTTTCCTTCGTTTCTCTCATTTCATTACAAACTAAAGGACAAGTGGCCCAAAGTCCTATTCCATATTCTGGAAACGGACTTCCGGAACGAAAATAACTAAACTCTATCCTCAGCGACTCTTAGTTCCTACGAACTAACCTGGGACATAATAATTTTCCCCAGGCTGGACTTGATGACTGTAATCTGTTATTTACATAAGCTCCAAACAACTAACATTCATCTGACCTCAAACTAACGACGGGAAGTGAAGATTGGGTATTTAAAATATCCAGACAATACAAAAGTTGTATAATATTAGCAGTTCTCCGCCGGATTTTCATTCCCTGTCAAATAAAATGGGTTCTCCTTGTGAATACTAAAATATAAAAAGCACCAATTTCCGATTCAGATTGATAAATGTTGATCCTCTGCTGATTGGAAAGTTTACTACATCGGAATAAATAGTTTCATTGTCGTACCCGTCAGTTCACAAATTGGAAGACAAATTGGGTGCTTAATAAGCTTAGAGTGAACTATAGTGGACGGGTACTTGGATAAGATGGTGTTCACGTGCTTGTAGTATTTTGTTAGTGTTGAAGTTAGTAGTTGGATTCCCTGAATGATGTGAGTTGAGAAGGGTGAAGGGGAAATAAATTGTATTCTATTGGAAGGATAAGCAAAGGAAGAGAGTACTGGGAATAATAATATAAGGAGAAATATTGCCAAAGTTTCTCCACAAGAAGTGTGTAATGAAGATGGGTGAGGAGGAAGAAAGGCTGTGTGATGATAGTACAGGTTCCACTACTCCGGGCCAAAATACTGATTGCGGTCCTATTCCCACAGCCTTAGCCACACGGATAACTTTCACAAGTCCTCCTGGCTGCATCAATAACGTCGGAAGTTGTGGAGATGAGGCCATGCAACTAGTGACCCATTGTGATCCAGGTCACGGAAACCGACTTGGTGACTTCTTGCGACAGTTGAAATGTTCCGGCTATGGGAAGGTATGTACTTGGGATGCTAACAAAGCTCCAAAGTCAAACTGAATGTCTTTTTCCAGATGAGCAGATCCTCTTCAGTTTTTTCATTTCCTGGTCGGTTCATGGGAACCATAATAATAAAGTTCGCTTAGAGATCAAGGCAGAGAAGAGAGACGTCTGAAATATTTTATTAAGACTTATGCTCCTTACTTTCCTATTAACACTTCTAAGACTTGGAGCTAAAAGTTAATTTACTCTTGAGCCTATATAGGAACCATGAAGGTGAAAGATGGTAAATTTTTTATTCCAGTATATTGTAAGCCTAAAGGATTATAACAGTGGGTTTCTTAGAGGTTACAAATCACAATTACTGCAATGCACGTTTAATACTCTAGCAATTAAGGACAAAAGCCTATCGTGCCCAGGGTAGTTATTAAAAACGTCAACAGTTGGATTTATTTTATACAGTGTGTGTTCATGTTCAGGAATTATGAAGTTCTCTTGAGTACCCTTCTCACATTTTAATATTTGGTATCTGGGGGATGAGCATTATTCACTAGACGAGAAATGCTTGATGGTAAGTAAATAGCAAAATGATGAGAAAAGAGATGAGAAAAATATTGAGTTAGGTGAAGCCGAGTATCACTCTATGATGAAAGAGCAAGCAGGGTGATCCGCATGTCTTGTCATAATAATTGTAAGAAAGTTTTATAAATTGGGAGTCCTACGGAGTCATTGGCCTTTAACTCCTTAACTTTGTGTTCAAACAGAACAGAAAGCTATTCTCATCAAGCATTTTCTCCCACTGTGCACATAATTTCAAACTTTCTTCTTCCATTTCTTCGGAGGTTGATTTTTATGAGAAAATTGTGTATTTTTAAGCCTCGGTTGTTTTTATTACCATAACCTTCTAGGGCAAGTAAGTCTCAATTACTGTGTAAACTAAATTTCATATTAACCCTTGAGGATTGTAGTATTTAATATAAAATGCATAGACCCGTTTGAAATGATCCCACTTAACTATGAAAGCTGAGTAATTAAGCCAGTTAAATAATGTTTTTGCATTGGAAGAGTTTTATGACTGTGACGCCCATAATTAATACGATGATTTAGTAATCTTAAATGAATGACGAGATTTTGGTTGGCCTGATGAGAATTTACTTAGCTGTGAATGTAGATTTTCCCTAACAACCATGCCAAAGGAAATAGCAACGTAATTCATGTAGGGGATATAGTGGATCGTAAATTGTATTAAAAAAAACTGTAAACAACCATGACTTTTATGATTCATTTTATTTTAGTCATGTGAAAAAGGTAAAACATAAATGTTTCATCAAATGACCGATGATATAAAGATTTTATGGCTTTTCATGAATATAAAAAAAATCGGTGCCCTTTCCAACACCCGGGCTAGGATTATGCAGATACTTAGGAGCTAGAAAGTATATTGGATCAATAAAATCGTAATGATCTGATACAGTCACTAGCAACTGAAATTTAAGGACAGAGTCCCCGGTTTTGTTGAGTTCCGGACACATAGAGTTGAAAGCAGTATATCAGAAAGCTCCCTTTTTACGATATCTGCTTATCGCACAGCGGAAATTGGGTCCCTTTTTATGTTGAATTTATATTGTAGCTGCCCTTGCTTGACAAGAAAGTCAATAAAAAATATCAATTGATTTACTGCTGAAAAAATTTATTAGTATTGAGCACAGTTTTTAGCACACATGTTCAGCTTCATTCTACTCGGCTGAAAATGGCTTCGACCACAATGTTTTGAAAGTTCATATTATATTGCTTATCGTTCCAAATCAGTTAAGTTGGATTAGTAAAAGTTTATCGCTTCAAGAACTCGTTTAAAAACAAAATTGGAAACAATAACCCCATCGGCATCCAAATATATTCCAAAAATTGGTCTTCATCAGATTATGCAAGGGCAGTTATTAGCTGACAAAGCTTTTTGGATTCGCTGTGCTCTATCCAAGTTTGCACGTAAAGCACGCTCGATTTCGCAACACATAATTTGTAGCAAGTACTTAACGAAAGGTATCACATAATCACCGATCGTTAAACACATAATGGAAGGCTATCTGGCCATCCATTTATTATTTTCACGTGAGAGTTTGTGTGGGTTGCCGAAAATGGGGATGTGACCTATGATAGTTCAATCACACCATGTTTTATGGACATAACAAAGCTATCGTAGCCATCGTTTTATCCATATTTTTTAACTCGTTGATATCAAATTAAAACTTGTATGTTGTCGAAAACTGCCGTAGTCGGTTCTTACAGTGTAAATTACCTATTTGCAATATACCTGTAACACACAGATACCATTGCATGATACAGATGATAGCATAAATTGGTAGAACCTCCATTCATAGTTTAAGATGTATATAAAACTAACGATTGAGCATTTCCAAAGCAATAAATTAAACTGATCGATTCATCGATTAGTTACGCTTAGCCTCGGGAGTCATTTGAGAGTTAGGAGTGTGGTGAATTTCATTTTCGTGTACAATTTTTGACTATCAGATCCTATTAGGTACCAATTAAAGGAATCTTCAGCCTCCTCTTTTAAAGCCCAGTTCATTTATCGAAATCATCTTTGCTAAAATCGGTCTTGGTGCGTAGTAGGCATTCATCATCCCATTTTCGTCTTAGAAGTGAGTGTCTGTGCTTATGTAAACTTATTGGAGATGCATCATGTACAGCAGACAGCAGGTAATCCTAAACCGTCTCATTATTTTACTTTGTGGTCGTGATTCTTCCATGTAGGCATATCTTTCTTTTTGTATCATGCAATGAATCCTGTTATAACATAAAAAAACCTTTCGGATAGGTTTAAAATGGGTTCTTGGTAAACATCTTGGTTGGACGGTTTCTGGTTCCATGAGGATCTTGAGATTTGAAAAAGATGAACTATTAGTATAAAAGGTATGAAAAGGAGGATGTATGGAAGTTATGCATGTAATGTGATCATTTATTATGGTTACGGCACGCCGGTACTACTCATAATTTCATGTACGAGATTCTAAATGTCAAGAAAGATTGCAGACACTAGTAAATAGGCTTTGGTGGAATCGCATATCTACTTGTGACTTTGGTATATATGTGCTAACCAAGCAAATCTGAGTCCAAGTAGATTCTTCTTTGATGCATAAACCAGGAACCAGATAAAATGGCTGATTTAGAGGTGTGTGATTTAATATTATTTCAAGCTCATGAATCCAATTCGACTCCCGTACCGCTGCGAAACTTCTTAGCCAACCCCCTTGAACAGTCCCATTGGGTTTTATGGTTTATGCATGCCCAAATAGCTATTCTTTACCGTATGTCAGAAATTGCGGAGAAGATTTCGATAGGCTATGTTCGTCATGGTGGAATGGCGGTAGTGCATGTTTTCCGGTGTGTTCCTATTCCTGTGAGAATTTCTTTTGCGTCCTAGCCTATCCGGATTGGACGCGCAGTACTGGATTTTTTCCTGGTAGTTCTAGTTAAGAGATTTTTCTGTTTTAATTGGCAGCCATTTGTAGATAACTGAGGAGGAGGAATAAGTAGGTGGATATGTAAACTTTAATTCCAGCCGAAGAGGGTTAAGCTCAACCAAAGGAAGAAGTTTTACTTTTTTTTATCGGAATGCAAATGCAACGTTATGGTTATTAAGATGAAGAGATTTTATTAATGGAACGGAAAAACTTTGTAGCATGAGCCGAGGAATGTCTGATGATGCCTGATGTCTACGTAGTCTACAAGATTTGAGTTCTTTGCCTTTGGAAGAATTGGATTTCTAAATCATGAAAACTTGGAAACTCATCTAGTCCTCCGCCAGCATTTCAACTTCTCTGTAGATTGAAACGAACAAAAACTTATTTTGATTGACCCGGAGGCTTTGCTGTGCAGACAGACGAGCATATATTTGTACTCGGTAATCATCTGACTTTTTTTGCAGCTTCTATTAATTTAGCTCAAGTGCATACATTCAACATACATAGATTTCGAAAGAATAGAAAGCTTGCAAGTGGGGATTTGTATATTTGGAAATTAAGTAAAGCCTCTTCTCTTGAATAACTGTTAGGTTTTCCTATTGTAAAGCTGCCTCTAGGCTTCCCCAAAATATATGTGCACACTTGACTCCAGGGATAGAAATAAAACGCGAATTGAGTTCGTACAACAAATCCTTTTAAAAGCTCTCTTACATTTTATAATTATTTATGACTTCAAAACGCTCAGGATACATATTTCATTATGGTTTTTAATGTTTGGGGTAGGCTTGCAATACTTTGAAGGTAAAACTAAAAAAGTAGGTCAGAGGGTTTGTTCAATTCTCATGAGAAAACAAGAATCTGCTGTATAGCTTTTGGAATATTTTATTTATTTATTTTTCAGTCAGTCTTATTAATTATGGGAAGTTGATTCAGGTGGGATATGTGTGCATAGTTTCTAGTTTCAGAAATGTTATGAAGTTTTTTTTAAACTACCGATTCGATTCCATGAAACTATTCAGCTATGCTGAGGTAGCTAAGATCATTCCACCAAGACCCAGCAGAGTCTAAAGATTCAATTATCTGCCCATGGTTCACGAGTGCCACTGCTTTTTCTCAGTAATGAGGTTTCTTAACAGGTTCTAGTCATTGACTACAGATATGCAAAGAGAAAAGATCTTAGTATAAAGATTAGTTTTTCCAGAAAACAATGGTAACAGTATACATACTTGTAACAATTTGAACAATTCAATTTCGTCCTTCCTTATAAAGGTGAATTAATACAAAGGGAGCCATAGGATCTGCTCCAGAGAAGAGAACGAAAAGTTTTTCCTTGTTTTTGTTTGCATTTATCTTTTGATATTAAATGAAATGACTGGATGAATATCTGGTTTTTGTTTTCTTTTGAATATAAGACTAAGCAGCCACTGCAGTGTACTCTTAAGAAAATCTTCCTCTAGTTGCAAGCAATTCTCAAGAAGTAGTCCGGCACCACAGGGTGAATAAGTTGTTCTATGAGCTGGCTGAGCCTCTTGGGTAGTTGGGTACGAACGGTGAACAGCCCACCTTTCCTTGCGGCATTTAATTTCCTCGGTCTAATTGTCTACTATAACAATATTGTACCACAATAAGATCTTTTGTTTCTTTTATCCATGATGAATTTAATAGAAAAGTTTACTTGGCAAGGAAAATCTTTTGGAGATCCGGAGATTGAACGAGGGCTTTTATTTTATTTCCTCGCTAGACATGACCTTCTTACACTGCCTGAAATTGATTTTTTAAGCTATATGTAAAAAATAAGGAATTCGAATGACCCAGAGTACCTCTTTCAAATCATGTCTGAAAGCTCTTCTAAACAAAAGGTACTTCTGACCTGATAGGAATTTGGAGATTAAATATTTCTCATCTTCATGTCTTTCAAATCTTCTTCTAAAATGTTCTCATTTAGGAAAACAGCAACTTATTCAACAATTTATTGAGTATTCGGCGGAATGACGGAAGATTCGATAAAAATGTACTTACTACGATTTAATACTTAAATTCTAGCCATCAAACTCTTATTTTGTAGTTGTACGAATATCTCTGTATTGTGACCTTAAAGTAAGTGTTCTGATGCACAAGGTTGAGCCGTATTTTGATGGTATAGTAATGTCTAGGCGTCCTAGAGAAGTAGGGTGTTAAGGAAAATAGGAAAGTCAAGACCGATTCCTTCTCTCTTTACATTACAGATGACAAAATCTGAACACAAGTACAAAAAAAGTCAAATCGGATTCTGTTTCCCGGACCTTTATAAACTGATTTATAGAACCTTTGTTGAGTTTTCTACTTCAGGGCTTACTTGTATATTTGAAATATCGATTTTCAAATTTACGGATCTTTCCACTTTTGAACATTATTGTTAAATCAAAGGTTACTCGAGCATATATGGTCCTTATATTTAATGCTCACCAGGTTGACATCAATGAGAGGCTCCTGAGGAAGCCATACATTATCTTTTACGTTAAAAAAACCAGAGTATGAATGTCACGAAGCATGATAATAAACCACATTAACTTTAGGACTTCTTTTTTAACCGTACTCCGTGCACGAAACCAAACCAGATAACATGTAAATAGAAGAGTTCTCTTTTCTTTAAAAATGGGTCATGTTTAACTCTGCATTTTTTTCCAGCAGTGTGAGCTAATAAGGTCTTTAATACAAAGAAGTTTAAAGTTTCCAATTTTTCTCGAGCTAGATGGAAAGCAGAAAGACAGGATGTTATTGTGTCATATTCTCGTACATTCCATAAACAAGAAAACCCTTTCGATTCAATAGAAAAGTTTGAGTTTTATGAGATTTTACTTTAACTTGTCACGAAGTCATCCGTACACTCAAATTCCTCAGCCCAGTTATAAGTTCTGACGAAAATTTAAACTTAAACCCTCATGCATATTTCAACAATGCTTGACGAATAAAAAAGTATACAAGCTAAGAGTTAAGGCAAATGCGTTATAAACTACACAGACGCTGACCAGTTTGGATGTTGCAAAGTCCTTCAAGTTGAAACCCTAGCTGGTTGATCTGCCTGAAACTAAAACTTCAAATGCTACAGATCCTCAGACTTGTTGTTGTAACTTTTCAGAAATCCATTAACCCCGTGGGTGTTCTTCTATTAGTCGACTGACACTTTGTCTTCTTTTATGACCCTGTTTTGTTCCCTTTAGTTAGGCTATTGCCCATGAACCCTACCTTATTAGCAGATTTAGTTAGGATTTCCCTTTTTACTACATCGAGTTAATTTATTCAATCTAAATCAGCATAAAATGTTTACGCGTATACCATTTTCATTTCGTCTGGGTCGTGGCAATATATTAAAAATACCATGAAACCAAGCAAATTGAAAACTTTCCTTTTCTTCCCTCGCCTTTTTAATAGAATGCTTTATTGATTATCGCAAAAAAATACAAGCTGCGTCAAAGGTGGATCAAATCAACCATCACAGATTCCAACTCTAACCTGTCCTGGCTGGTTTTTATTTCTATTAGAGTAAAGAATACAAAGACAATGTTTAGTATTGGTATAAAAGAGTATTTTTATTTCAAGAGCTCGTCTAGCCAATAATGTAATGCAAAGTAGGAGAGCTCAAAGTCAGAGAGAAGGGAATTATAACTTTCGATTTCCATAATGCTTTCATTCAAAGGTCTCTTTTAACAGCTCGGAGAGAGGCATGAAGAGACACTCCTTTCCATTAGAATCTCTAAGTCGATTCTTCGTCTTGATGTAACCCTCACTGCTGGTCTGGTCGACTGTCTGGGTATTCAATAGAAATGTCACATCCCTAAGACCTCATGTAACATAAAGATTTTGATTTTTTCTGCCTTTCTGTCTTCAATACGATATGGGTAAAATCCTTAAGATGTCTTTTAAAGCCATCTTAAAATCTCTCCTGAGAAGCTTGATGCCCCATGCTATAATAATAATACTTCCTCTCTTCTTTATTCTCTCTTGATGAATTCAACATATTACGTACTTACAATCCAAGTATAATATTCCTAATGCGTTACACTACATCGAGCATTCATTTTCAAACTCGAGCTTTAACATGCCAAGAATTTGGAGGATTGAGTAAAGCCCTCTTCTAGTCTATAAGTAATTTGAATATAAATTTTTCCTTTTCTAAAGCCGATCTAGCCATCCTTCTGAAAAGGATGGGGAATTACCCTCATCAGGGTTATATATGTTATGCATGGTGAAGCTTTCTATCGAAAAAATCTCAAGAGATTCTCATGCTGGCGTTTTGATGCCACAAAATAATCAATGAGCCCAAACGAGGTTGAAATGGCTTGTTTTCTGAAAATTGCGTGGTCGTGTAGGTTGTTACATCAAACACCAATAATAATAGTTGCTCTAGTTGGCCAATTCATCCTAAGAGGAAAGCCCGTCGTCCCCTACATCGTTGCGTGGAGGTATATAATCATGGCGTAGTTGTGTTGCTGATGAGCAGATTATCTTGGTGATAATCAAAGGAAAGGTTGTAAAACATTTTCTATACTGTTGCCCATGATGTACTTAGAATACATAAAATGTATGGAGATATTGCAGGATCCAAGTGTGGCTCTAGTTTGAGATACCATGCCCAAGGACTCGAGAAAAAAATGCTAAGAATAAAATAAACAACTCTTCTGAGATTTCTTGTGTAACTGACAACCCACGCCTGAGTATATGAAAAAGGAGATAGACTTAACCAAATAAATGGCAAACTGATGGGTTGACTTGACAAGTTTCGTTTGCCATTTTTGGGAAAAGGAAAAGCTCGCAATTCCATATTTACTTGCGTGCATGACATCTTAAATGTTATCTTTAACGAGCACGTAGGACACGAATATGTGTAAATGCTCTGTATTTACAATATTAGATCTGGAGTCGGTGGTGGAGTATAACAAAAGGGAATGGGTAACACAAGCTTTGTCGATCTCATGAAAGATATTGACAGATCCTTCGTAACTTAGCAGATCGTGTGACAAACTGACAAGCTGTCTAATAGTGTCTAAGCTTCAATTTGGAATCGAAATTGTGCCTTTTTCGCATCTCTAGTCCTGCCATGTTAGTAATCTACTGTGGCATTGTTCTCGATATTTTTGTTTCCCATGTACGTGAGATAGATAATACGATGGGATAGTATTTCTTCCATTTGAAATCAGATTTTTTTTATCTCCCTCCATATTCGCTGTACGTGCCTGATTTAGTGAGCTGTGTATCTGCAGATTTGATGCAAACTGTGTGGTCCTTAACTTTCTTAAAATATGAAAATAAATTGTGACATCGAAGATTGCGGTCTTTGGAAACAAAGTTGGTAATACTATTTTGCTGTAGATGTTGGATGAAATCAGATCCTTCCACAATGTAATGCTTTATGTACAGCTCATGCATGAGGACACAAGTTTTTTCGATCCTGGAAACCTACTTTCGATAACTTTAAGACCACATTAAGAAAAGGGAATGCATAGGGTAAAGCAAATACAGAAAGAAATTGACGACGAATCTTTATCCCTTTTGTCCCTCATAGATTCCAATGCTGCCATCAAATGCAGCGTATCTTATAGATTCAAAATTCATGTCCCTTATACACTAGTATTATGCTGTACGATTGTGTGTGTACGACCGGCACTGCCAACTATTTCATTCAGACGAGATCCAAAGCCTCTTCAATATAAACCCCTTATTGTGTGAAAAATCTACCCAAGAAAGAAAGGGATCTCAAGAATGAGAATTCCAACGAGTCTTACAGACAAGTATACAAGGGTCCTACTATTCCCAATAAGTCCGACTATCGGTCTCCTGAAAACGGTTTCTTTCCTATTGCGACGACGTCGCTTTCTCTTCCCAAGTAAGTTTGGCTGGCTGCTCCATTAACCCTGTGAAACTCAAGCAGGTGGCCATGAGTTGAGTTCCTACATCCACACAGTTCCAGCACTTTTCCAGAATAAAACTTACGAGAGAAACTCTTCGGTGGAATAGTTTCACTTCTGACTCCAACCAAGCTGGATCGTTTAATCTCAAAAGGTCTGCCCCACATGTTTTACATTAAGTCCAGTACTACACCAATTTCCATCAAATTATCACATTTTTGCCACATAGGCAGAAATTTATAAAGACATAGACATATTATTAATAATAGAATTACACATCTCCTAGTCTATACCTTCCTTCTCCGTAAATAAGTAAAACAAGAGGAAGGATTTTAAAAACTATATTGCAAAGCAAGATTCTTAGAAAAGACCTTGTAAATTTTAGAGGTGAAAGAGAGAGGGGACGGATTCGTATTTAATCATCATTCGAATACTTTGTATATCTCCTTTAATATTCAATGTCATATTATACCCATGATTGTGAGAAGACTTGAGCTAATGCGACGAGATCCTTGACAGGCTGACTCTTTGTTGTTGTCATCAGTCACCAACATCTACATCACCAAGTTTCATCAGTGATCATCAGCATCTTCTCCAATTTCATTCTAGGCCTCGTACTTTTTATATTGTTAGTATCAACAATCGAAATTAAACTCTCTACCATATCATTATCATCATCATTCCTCAAATTTCAGCTGTGACTGACTTCTTCTATACGAAGCCCAACGTCATCGTACAACAGCAACCAAAGTCAAAGTCATTCTTCATCAGCAATGAACATAATCAACTCGTTATTTTTTCCGGCTATCCAAAATTAGTCATTGGGGTGTTGTGGGGATTGTGTTGTCCTCTAGTACAGGAGTTGGCTGTACTGCACTGCTATCAAAGAATAATTACTACAAGTCCTTCTCATCAGCAAGTCTCTTTTTTGAGAGATAACTTGACTGTTGACTATCAAGAGACAAAAAATCAGATTCATTAGAAAACGAATAGTAGACCAGTCTTTCATCTATTTCTATTGCACTACTAGCTTTTAGGTATAATTCTTTAGTGTTTTATTATTTCTCTACGACTGCCACGACTAATTGGAAACACAAAAATAACCACAGTCATTAACTTTTTCGGCAAACAAAACTAGCCTTGTACAACAAATTACTCTAACGCTACAACGACAATCATATTTGTACTCTCGTTTCTGATTACAAATGATTAGTGGTTCTTTTGCTCGGATTATCAGAACTTGTTACTTCTTGTCGTGTCTGTGTTTAGAAGTTGATCCTGTGTAGATCCAATCTGGCTGCTGTTCCATTTCGATTTAATTACAACCTTACAGAGTGGCACTGACAAGGAACAGAAGCGTGAAGTAAAATCATATCATAGTTTTTAGTTAGAGAAGTCCGTGTCGGATGTGGCTGGAAAAATCGGTCTGGTGCTTCTACCAGTACTTAAAGACAGAAGGTGTTTTCACTCACTCAACTTACCTCTATTAGACTTTGGCATAAACCGGCTAATGTTTCCCCAAGTTTAGAAGTAAGACACTGAAGGGACAGAGATCGGATGTGAAATTCCAGCTGTGGTACAGACTAATTGGTGGGGAAAGATGGGATTAATTTGGGCTTCATTAATGATAAATCATTGTCGGAGGAGACGAGGATATTGAGAGTAGAGTTAAGGACACGAAAGACGTTAAGCAGGTGCACTTTCTCTCAATAAATAAATAAATCTCGTAAATGTGGAAGGATTCGATTCAACTAAATGCATCAACTATTCGAGATGGCTCCCAATCACTAGATTCACTATAGTTTCCTTTAACTGTCTTCTCATTTCCAGTTAACAAGTATCAAGGACTGAAAAAGGGAAAGAAAATATTTAAATAACATAATGCTGTTAATGTTATTTAATTAAAATTATCCGTTATCTTCTTTATCCTATACACAGTAGTTCAAATCCTTTACAAAGAGAAGCCTAATGTCCACTTGTCAAATCCATTTTGAGACTCAAGTTGTGTTCATCATTAGTCACGATCAGTTTGAGACAATAACTCGGTGTCAGGAGAGATTTGCTAAGTACGAAAGAGAAATTCCTATAATTTCCGGGTTCGATTTGGGAAAAGGGAAAGCGCAACAGTGACAAAGCTTTTACATTATCTTCTAAGGGTTTTACTAACGAAAACGTAGGGTCCGGTATGAAATAAACCTGAGAGGATAGATAAATCAAACTTACTAAAAGGTTGTTTAAACTACAGCGTAAGAAATAAAACTCAGAGTAAAGCAGATAGTGCACAAGGACTGAAATCATGTTGACGTGTGTGTACCATCCTCCCGCTCCCTTCACAAATAAAAACTGCTTAATCAAAGTAAATCGGGACACTAGAAAAGTAATTGTAAGCAAATTCACGGAAGAGAAAGGAGGCAGAGTGAAAGTAGAGGTGGCCTCCACACACAAAACACTAAATCAACTCTTGCGATCCAAGCCCAAACTTAATAAGGCCAAGAGCCACCACCTCTATAACTCATCCAACTCTGTAAAAAGCATCAGCAACAATATAAATAACAACAACAATGAGGACGCGTGGGAATCAGCTTATTCCTCAGACTCTGAACCGGTAAGATAAAAGTCACCCACTGACTCATCCCCATTCTCAGCGTTTCATTTATATTATGCAAAGGAGGAGAATAACCGCATGTGCCTTTATTTTCCCAATTTGATCTTTTGCACACAAACAATAATAGCATTCCTATTCGTCGAAATGATCCCGTATCAGGATTCCACATGTTACAGAATTTGCATAAATTGAACAATCCTTTCAAAATACAGCGTACATAGAATTTTATCTAGAACCCTGTACAACAGTCTTCTTTTGTTTTGGTAGTTGGTACAGTTTCTGACGTTGATACTTCCCTGTCATGCCATCATCAATATCTTTGATAGGTTTAGCTTAGCATGCTGTGCAGTTGTATGTATTTGTGCGGAAATATAATATACAAAGTACAAGGAATTTGATTCATGTCATTCAGCTTTTACTTCTGTGAGCTGCTGTATATGTAAGTTTAAAAAAGTTCTCACAGTACACGATTCTATTGAGTTTTTGGGTTAAAAATATAAAAAAGAAAACAACTTTTCTTACACTTTCAAGAGAGTCAAACTTAGTAAACATCACAGATTTGGATGGGAAAAATAACAGATTTGACTTTTATTCAAAAATACACCAAGTATTTCCGCTTCAACTTTCTTTGAAAGTAGATAGGGCAGAAGAAGATAAAGTTGCTTACTGGAATTAGCGATGATAAGTTTGGAATAAGAAACAAACATTTCGTGCAAAGGTTACAGTTGACAGTCCTCAAAGCGGATTTGGGCGCTTTTCTCTTAATGATCCCTGGAATCTAATACAGCTCTAGTTCCATCGTGTCTTAATCCCCCAGTGAAAATGTAGAAACTATACTAGCCTTGTGCATGTTCAAGAGTAAATCACTGGCCTGGTATAATACAACTTAGCACAAGTATTATTTCAAATGTATTATAAAGTATATCAATACCAATCCTTCTCTTTCCAGTCCTTTCATCAATGTTTAACTAAGAAAAGGGTTGTGAAATCACTGATGAATGAGTAAAGCAAAGTAAATCTAAAGCTTCCTTGGGAAACTATACTAAAGGATCATATGATTATTATTCTGTATTATATTATTTAATCCAATCCAACAGATAGGCCAACTCCCTAACAGAGTGTATGGGTACTTTTAGAGAGATATAAGTCTTGTCAGAGTGAACCTGCTTCACTTCTTGTTCGTATTACACACAACACTGCGGACACGTTCAAGTTTCTTGCTCGGAAATTCTGAGACAGAAATCGAATAGGATTTCCTCTCAAAAGATAAATAGTTTTCTTTGTTGATTGTACCAGAGGTGGTTTGGTTTCTAGTGTACAAAATCCCTTCCAAAGTTTCTTACCTATGCTAACAAACCTCAACCGCCTAAATTCGTACGTATAAATCCAATTCTGCCTTTACTATCATTTCCTTTTTGTGTTAAATCATAGAGAATTATGGGAAGGGAACCGAGTTGGATTCCTTCTGTGCCTCTTTCCATCTTTTGTGAATAAATCTGAAGACGCATTTCCGTTCATTGAATTATCCTATAATATGACTATCCTTGAAAATGTCGAATACTTATTTGCTTCTACTTAAGATGAATTATTTTATGAGGCACTCAAGAACCTGCTGCCTGCGTTGATTTTGATAATACCTCCTTCAGACTTGTCAGTGGATGATAGTGACAGGGAATCACTACTATTAGAATTTCAGATGCTAAAATCTCCTTAATTGTATAAAACAAAACAGTGGGTTGCTTACAATGGAAAATACTATAAAGAAAATTCGACAGTAGATGTGACTTCCGGATTTAATAACATGCCTTTGAGCACTTTGGAGACCCGATCGATTTTTCCATTCATAGCAAGCGACAATAATAAGATATCACTTTATAAGGAAAGAAATCCAATACCTCGTACAAACTGCTCTGTATTTACTCTTAAGCTGTTGGTGAACGTGAATAGAAGACAAATCGGGTTTGCTTGATGGGCCACCATAATGTTCCTACGTACCTACGAAGGCATCTCTTTCTTAGTCTAGTTTACAAAAGGCTCCGCTGAAAATTGAAACTGCTCAAGGTTAAAAGTAGATTTTTTTATTGGGCTTGGGAAAACTTAGTGGATTATGTAGATAAGATTAAACTCACTAGAGTTACCAAGCGTATGCCTTCTGCTAAAGCGGTTCTTAAGAAAAATGTGACTCCTTTAACATGTCAATCCTTTTTCTAGATAGCTTATGCATTAGCTTAAAAGAATTTTCTAAAAGACTCTTGCACGTTGGATTTATATACTCCCTTTGCATGGCAAGTCTGCAAATCGTAAATCCAACTCTACAGGCTACCATTTACATTCCACGTAGAAGGCCCTAGATTATCGTAAGGGAGTCGACGGGTCAAATTTATGCAACTGCTACCGAATCTGGTATTATTGTCCCGCGTCTTATCTAGAGTGGAGAGTCGGCAGCCAGTAAATTACAATGGAATGGGTTATACCTATAGATTTACTAAAAGTCAAACAGATACTACCATGTAAAATGCAGGGGTTGAATTTCGCAAGGCCTCACTATTGCTGGATTAAAACTTTGATACAATTGATACCGGGTTCTGGAGATATGAGAAGAATTCATTGGACGTTCCTACTGGTCGGTAGATTAATAATTTGGGTTTTACAGTTTAAAAGGATAGCCTTCAATCCTCGATCCTCAACATCTGAATGGCATAAAAGTACAGCCGGTACAGGGGGATTGTTGTAGTACTCTGTAATGGGGAAAATAAAATTGAGCAGTTTTCTGATGGAAAAAGTAAATGAGGCTGGGATCACAAGTACATACGAGTAAATGGAAGTAGAGGTGGCTATTGAGTGTTTTGGCTTGTGAGGAGAATCGAAAAGTTGTTTTTGTGACTGTAAGCGAAATAGAAAAGGTTTCGATTTCACTTGGCTTGGTTTCCGGTGCCATTTACTCTTAACTTCTCATACATGGAGGGAATTTCGAACGATTGTTAGTAGTGGAATATAAAATTTGACACTGATACTCCCCTGGTGCTTATATGGAAACCGAAATTTTTTTACTCAATGTGATGAGTTTCCCAAGGGCGACTGGGTTGGAATTGAAGTTTTATTGTTTCAAGCATCCTTTTTCTTTACTAAGAAATGAAATATAAAACTCCAACAAAGTCGTAAGATCCCAAGACTTAGATTCTTCAAGGTACCAGTTTTATGTTCTGCATTTTAAATTTTCTTAGTTGTCTACGATGTTCGAATCTAAATTTAAAAATTACTACGTAATTTATGCAGTAGTTTCAAAAAAATGAAGATACACACACGTGAATAATAAAATGTAAATTCATAGTTACTTGAGGGATGTAAATGTAACTAACTTTTTATATTTATTTTTGGAACATTGAGTACTGACACACCGACGTACAGTAGATCAATCCATAGACACCAAGAGGATTACTCTGTTACTTAGATTGGTTTCGAGGGTTTAAAAAACTTTTTTTAATATATTCTAAGAGTTCTAGGGGATTCTTTGAGGAAGACAAAGAGCTTCAATTGATTTAGTTGGAAGCATATTTTGCCAAGAACTTGGCAAAGAAAAAAGTGAAATAAGCTATTCTTTTCCATGCTTTATTTAATTTGAAAAAAAATTCTTCTCCTGTCCCCTGAATATGATTGGTTTACTGATAACCGATATATTAGACTCTAGTTTGTTCTCTACCCATAAGTACAGGTAGCTAAAGCAGATATAGCAAACATTCTGAATAATAGAAGTCTCAAAAAAGTTCGGTTCCCACTATAATTCTGGATACCGTGATACTTTCCCGATATTTATATTAATTATGCATCCTCTTTAGCTGAGCTGATTCCTATTGAAGAATGTTATTCTTCCTTTCTCCTTCTACTAAATGTTTACGCGATGTTACAGAGCTCTCGTTGTCTTTCTATTCACGTCTGTGCTATAGTATATATTTCACTGCGATGGTTATGCTGATTGCATATGCTAATATACAAAATCCATTGCCTGATTGTTTTCCTCAAAACGATTCCATACTTTACTTACTTGGAAATTTCGGTGAGTATATCTGCTGCGTATTTTTCCCTAAGTAAACCCTAAAGAATTGAACACTTTTTGTCCTATAACAAACAGCATTAGAGATTACTGACCTGCCTGTTCTCCTCTTGCTATGCATCTCGCGTAGTGGTCTATTTGCTATTAAGAAAATTGCCTTGGAATGGCCTAACCAAGCCCTTCAGTGGGAGATAGAACAGATGAAGACTATCCCTTTAGTATTCAATTGGAAATGGGTTAGCATCTGGTGGCTTTACCTTTAATATGGCCTCGATTCCAGACCAGGAAAACATTCATTAGAATTCTGGACCAGTCCACTCTCCGTGCCTTTCATTTGTTCATCCTTCAGATTTGATGAGCCGAGAAAGTCTTTCATTACCTCAATACTAACTAATATATAGAGGTCGAAACTACATTCTAAGAGACTCCGTAGGTAAATACACTTTATCATTTTTTCCCGCTGAACAGTCACAGGAAATCGTACTCCCACTCATTCAAAATATAATTAATTTCTGAATGACTCTAAGAACATTAAAGATTCATTTATTACTTTTATGCCCTCGGGTCCCAAGTGTCACCCTTTATGTCGTATACATGAGATCGACTGCAAGATTCGGAGGCGGCAGACGTAGCAAAAGGCAGTGCTCTAGGAGATACTTGTCATCCTTGGTTTGCTTGTAATGATCTGCCGCGCCAGTATGTAACAAAGTCTCCAAAATGTTTCATTTAATAAAGTAATAAAAAAAGTACTTCTTTCTGGCAGAAGGAAATTTTGGCTAGGATTTTCGTGGCTTTGGTCATGTTATGGGTAGTCAGTAGTGCATATTTACTTTAGTACTGTCTGCATTAGATTGGCTTCTCAATCGCAATGCCCTTATGTTAGAATTACAGGACGGATAAAGTCAAGTGAAAGCCGTCTTTTAGGTCTCATGCTTTGGTTCAATATAATCGGGGAAATGCCCTTAATATTTCTCTCCGTTCGTTCACAACTTGACCAGGGGGAATCTTTTACTTTATCATGCTGTAGTGTAGGTAGAAGTTTATTCTGAAACAGGAGATTTACTTTAAGCTCTTTTAGTGGCTTTTGAAGTCGTGGCTTATTGCGAAATATTTAATAATTTTACAGAGTAATCTGTAAGCTTTAAATAATTTGTTCGGGCAAACAAAGGTCTGACCTGGAACTTCTATTTGAAGTTAGTTAACACCAAAGTAAACATCTATTTATATTTAGAGGGACACGGCCCACTTAAGAGTACTGGTTGTATTCGTTGAGTTAAACTCTAGCAAATATTTTTACAAAGTTATGTATTCCAAGCAATCTTATATGTTCTATAAATTATCCATTCTTATACTGTGTTTCTTTAGCTATGCCAAATGTATTATGCCCATAAGCATCTAAATTAGAGATTCTAGATCATTTAACATCCCCAGGATTTCTTCTGTAAGCTGGAAAGTCGAAAGGACAGACATACAAAAAATGTGTACATGTACAAAGATAAATGAAGAAGTGTCCAGTCAGGATAAAATATATTCTTTTGGCTCCTGGTGGTGTATCCTTGTCATTTTTATTGTTAGTTAACGCCAAACCTTGGTCCCTATTTAATAAAGCCTTTAAATATACTACTCTAGTCCCTAGCGTTGGACGACGCTTGCTAAGACATAATACTTTTTTCTGGCCTTGAGATTGCTCTAAAAGTTGACTCCCTGATACGAAGCCAACATTTCCTGAAAGAAAATTCAAACAATTTTCCTTAACTTCTGAGGCTTTTGTCATCTCCAGCAGAATCTTGGCCTGATTTTGAAATTCAAGTAATTTTGAAAAGCGAGAAATAAGACAATGTATAGGCTGAGATTTCTTTTATTCACAAAAAAATCCTTTGTCGATAGAAGAGATGGATGAGTAAGAACAATCGGGATGGAATTCCGATTTTCTCAGGCTTGGACGCCACAAGTCAGACAGAGATTACGAGTTAGCCTTAGCTTTCACCAAGACGAACGGCCTTTCATCGGATTTTCTCTGCCACTGTAAAGCTTCCCCTTTAGCCCCTTTCTTCGTATTTAGTTTACAGAGAAATTCTTCCGCCTCAGAATATATCGTTTCGGACTTGTATAACAAAGTTAGTACTATTGTGCAAAGGCGGATGTAAGAAGAATGACTGAAATTTAAAGTTATATCCACGGAGAAGAGAGAATCCTTTCCGGACAAGTTCCGATACTAGAATGCCAGTCCAGATGCTCCTTTACACGTACTTTAAGTCAGTCAGGCTTGAGCCTTTTCCCAAGAAAATCTGTCTAAGTTGCACGAAGGGATATCGACAGTTACCTGGTCGTCGGAAGACACAATTTACAACGCTTATAATGTACATTTAACTCTATAGGGAGTTGGCTTAGGATGGCTGAATATACGATAATAGGTATCAAAGTCAAAGGATATTGAATATTGAATATTCTTGGGACAAGAGAGGCGAGTATCCTTCGGGTACTTGTTACCAGACCAAATCGTCCAAGAGGTCTTTCTATTTTATTTTCATGGTCAAACAGAACTATGCATTTAGAAGAGCTTAGGTCGTGTAGCCAAGCAAAGGTGACCCCTCAGGTTCTTGTTCAGTTTCTAAAACTTGCTTTCCTTCCTTTTCCTTTTCTCCAATGCAAATGATCAGGTCCCAATATAGTTGCGATCTATAATGTTGAATAAACAAAAACATTGAGCGTGAAAACAGTAAACCCCCCACCAAGGATTCAGCCCTTTGTATAAAAAAGGTCCGGATGTATGTGGAAGTTGGGAGTTGGGACACGTTATGTAGAGATATCCTACCAAGTTATACATTGCTAGGGGACATACATACTATACATGTTTTCTCCAAGTAAAATTCATGCAGATTTACTTATATTTGCTCAGTACATTTTCCTCATTCCATTTCCCTCGTTTTGTTTGCTACTAGCAGACTGAAGGGCTGAAGTTCAACTTCTAACAATGCTCCTCGGCTTTCTTCTTATATTACGTAACAAAAGCTCCAAAAGAAGAAGAAATGCACGCAATTTGATTTTTAGGAGTTTAGAGCTCCAAGTATGGAGGTTTGAATTCATGGAATCCTACGTCTTCCTTTACCACCATCTTGAAGACGTAAGCCGTCTGGACGTACTTTTTTGACAGAAATCGTGACACTTGACATTTCATGTTGAAGGTACGGAATCGATAAAATTGTTTTTCAAACATGCTAGCACATTTTTATACATAATGTGTATACACACGATCGGAACTGGTGCTTAACACGTTCATGTTGATTACCAAAAGAAATTTACCGTTACAGGTTATGCACTCGAAAGGTAATCTTGCAGGCTGAATTGGATTCCGGCATGTTCGGGGGTTTTTTCATCTAAAGTTATACGTCAGGGCTCCGTTTTATTCTTTTTTTTACATCAACACTCAACTACTTTCAACATGATATGATTTGTATGATCTCGTTTGCAAGTGTGAAAAAAATGAGGAGATAAAAATCTAGTCAATTCCTATCATTCTTTTTTATACCTTACATAATACACACCCTTATTACTCATTGGACTTTCAACATTATACCTTAGGAGGATAAGTAATGTCGAGTTGATCTTGTTACTCGGTAATGAGTTGAGTTATAGATAAAACCTCGTAATCAGTATCATTCAAATAGGTTCTAACGATGTGGAACCTTCATCAAATACTTTCTAGACTTCTCACCAAAGGAAATTGTAAAATCAATAAGGTATTAAATCTGATCTATAAATATATTCATGTATATAGTTGAACCGAAAACTCCGAAGGGTTATGATTGAATGTATTCCCTCTACAGACCTGTGAACCTAATTTCATATAGCTCATAATTCAGACACGCACTTTCTGGCTTTCTCTTTGAAGCATTGACGCTCAAACTGGCTCAAAGGGGCTTTATATATCACCTTTAACACGCATACTCACACTGGTCACCTACCAACAAAGGTGTGTAATGACGAGGAAAACAGTTTAACTAGATCTGCTACCTGTGTGGTGTGGCTTATAAAGGGATTTCATTTTACAACTGCGTTCAAAAAGTTAAGTGGACAAGAAAGTGTCAGATAATGCTTCTTTTGTAAGTTGCAACTACACTTTTGTATGAGGGAGCTCTTGTAATACTTTTAGGATTACTATAATTGTAGAGAGTTTCTGGACTAGTGGTCTGCTCTACACTCTCAAGATTGAAAGAGAGGAGTTGCAGAGGTTAACATGAGCTTTATTGTTGATATAATATTCCTGCTTCCTACAAAGTTGCAGTATGTTATGATATGATATTTTACTGCTGGATGAATAGATGATCCGAAATGTTACAGAAAACTAGAGTACAGAGCAGAGAGAGCTCATTTTGCATTCTCTAACTCAAGCCACTTTTCAGGGCTATCACCTTCATGTCTTGTGCACGGAGAAAGGGAGGAATAAGCAAGGCGGGTGTGTTTCATGATGATAGTCTATAAAAAGTATCATAATGCATTAATCGATTATCTCTTAGGGTTTGTGCTCTCTTGCCTTGTAGTGGACTGTTGTATGCTCTCTTGAAGCTTTCTAGTTCGGATGAGATGCATTAGCAGTTGTGTATAGGGACTTGCTACACAAAAAGGGCTGAGCTTCCGATTTCCATCCTCGATTTCCATGCAAACTATCAAAAGTTTTTACAAGACCAAACGAAGCGAATAATGAAAGTGTTAGGACTATGTACGTACCTATGTGCATAGTGTAGTGCGTCTTGAATTTTGGATTCCCAGCTCCAGTAAGGTTTAGGTTTTTTAGCGGGATTCAACATTGAGGGAAATAGTGTGTATAAGTAGGTAGATTGTTTGGTTTGAACTTACTGACTGTGGTGTAATGTAGTAAGTAGTAGGTTGCGGAGGTAAGAGCTCTTTCATATGTTTTTTGCATTTTCTAGTGTCGGTATGTTATGGAGTCACCGGTGAAGCATGGAAAAATTTATTGACTTTTCATCTTTTCTCCTATCCACCAAGGTTGGAATCTATTCTCACTTCATTGACTTTCTCGGGAAGAGTTCGTGGTTTATTGCAATCGCCCTGCATAAATTTTTTTTTTTCCTATGCGGTGTTAAGCGATTTATTACTAAAACTAAAAGTATGAAGTGCAAATATTGGCCTCAGCTGTTGCCGTATTATTCTTAAATGATTTTAACGAGGAGAAAGCTTTATAAATTATTTATAATGGTTTTTTTGGATTAGGGGAAACTTTTAAGATCCTAGCTGGATGGGATCCTAGGAGTGTCTGATTTTAAATGTTGCAAGAACTTATTTGAGAGGAAGAAGTTCATCATTAATGTTCGTTTGTAAGTAGGGCATGTAGGAATTAAAAATATATATAACAAGCAGAAGTAACAAATGTGTGATGTCGCTTTGGGACAGCTTGACGTATACGCCAGGAGCAGTAAGAACTACTTGATTAAGTCAAAAAGGTTGTGAGTTTTAAAAGCATTTCCTATTCCATCAGAATTTAGCCTATGAGTATGAGAGTTTTTAGTGTTTTTATACCGAGAAGATTCCCTGTATAATAATCACCACTATTTTCATAGTTGAACTTTCTCCACCGCATAATTTGCCCTTTTGAGTACTGTATGATACGGAAATGTGTCAAAAATAATTCTAAAAGTCTGCATTTGATAGGAGTTTTAGGAACTGGATTACGAGATAACTAAAATACTACTGCTATTTCATTCCATAGTCCCACCCAAGTTACCTACAGAATGTGTAATCCGAACAGTCAATGAATAATATCTCTATGTGGTTTTCCTAGAATCCCCTCTAGAATTCCAATTCTAAATACGTCAATTTATTCTCCCCGAAAATTGTTTACAGACCTCTTAATTACTTTCCCCACTCATGTTACTCTGTCCCAGGGTAGTTTAAGTGAAACTTTGAGTAAATTTTATGGGGAAAGTATAATAATCAAGGGGGATTGTTGTTGTGCAGTAGATTTAATACACAGTTTTATAGCTCCCGATTGGCTCAACCTAACTAGAATCGTTTCTACCACACGAGTACTTACGAATAAGGCATTTTCACCACCACGACCATATACTACTCTAGCCATAGGTATCCAACATATTAATTATAGGTATACAAAGAGATGAGAAGAAAGATTCCATGTTCCATGTTGCTCGGAGTCTAGATTGAAGTAGTCTGGAAAAGACAACAAATCCTGTGCACGTTTGAGATTAGACTGTGTCTATGAACCGAAAACACATTAAGGAAATGGCAGTGATGCGTGTAGCGAAATTGATGATAATATCCTACACACAAACTTACCAATTGTGCTTTGGGTCCACACTTGCTTTCTCCATGGGCAATGAAGGTATAAAATTTAATGACGGAGAGGCAATTTCCCATTCTGTGTCTTGTTCAAGGAAATTGATATCGACTGAAATATCTACTCAAATTAAGTAATACACAATTTACACATTCTTTCATAAAAGGGCTATGGATTTAAGACATGTTTCTTTGTAAATCTCCAATGTTTTTAGATAATTGAAACGACTCAAGTAATTTTAGTCATCAATCGGTGATTAAATGTGCTTAATTTAACAACTATTGCGATTGTCGGATTAAAACAAGAGCCTTTCAAATGGGATTGAAAACAATACGTGGTGTTATGTTAAAGTGCAAGTTTTAGCCAAGGATTGAACCTTAATTCAGTCAGAAAAACCCCGACCCCCATCTCTTACTAATATGTGGGATATAAAATATCCATGACCCCAGTTTCCAAGGGAATTTCCCAGTCGTGTAAACTTGTAAGCCACTATCTGGCATGATTAAAGGGATAACGATGTGATACCTCCTCCAATACCTTTTCCGTCTAGTAGGATTATCATCAATAGATAGAAGTGTTATTTGTAAGGAAAGGTATATGTGGTGTAGCAATCGATATGTGCTGTTTTCGGAGAAAAAGTTCAGAAAGTGGTGTAGACATCCAAGAGTGAATTCATGCGAAGATGTGCTCTAAATTTGGTTTGCTAGTATAGATTTTAGTATGCTTCGTCGTTCCATCTATGTAGTAGGATGTTGAGCGTATTAATTTTATTATATTTTATAAGCATCTTATCTCCGTGTGTATGGATGGAGTAAGTGATGATGGGAGTGTTGAAATATGCCGTTCGTTGAAATGCTTCTTATCACGAGACCATTCGATTTCTTCATCATTATCTTACCTACACTACTTCTCCCTAGTTCTCATCTGAAAAAAGCTCCTCAACTGGGTTGAGTTCGATTGGTAGGGGTGAGACTGGGAAACGGTTATGTATTTTCCCATACAAAACATAATGTCATCATACCGCATGAATTGGCATCACTTGGATGAATTACGTTTTGGAAATGAGAACGGGGTTTGATAAATTGAAAAATTCGAATTATAGCCAGCAATGGAGAAAAAGATAAACTTTCTCAGCGAGGGATGGATCTACGCAAATTGAATTTTGGGAATAGAAATTTATTCCATTTTCTACGTCTCTCTATTATCCGATAATAACGATTCTTCTTTTTTCAACAAACTTGAGATATTTATGTTCTGAATTGTGAAAGTGGGGACGCCCACATGCATATATTATGCTCCTTATACATCGAATACAAATAATTATAATGATGTTTCATATTATATTACATCGAGCTGGGAGATTTAGTGTAGCAATCTTATCACTCTTATTTATTTATACAAATTGTTCTTGGCATACAACGACAAAAATTACATTCAAAATAATGCCCGGAGAAAGTGCTTAAACTAACATCAAAATAATCGGTGTTACATTTTTCGCACGTATATTTTGAAATTCTGCAGATTTAATTAAATTTCAGAAATAATCAGTTGAGCCTGAACTTGGAAAATAAAACTATAAATAGTATCAGACACTACCAAGACTTGGTGAGCCTAGATTAAGCACACTGTAATAAATAATCCGCTCCAGGACTTAGTAAACAACATGAGGGTCTTCTTACTTATTGATATTGTGTGCAGCAGATCAAGAATATTCCAATTGAATGTAATCTGCCCCATGGGCTTTAAACACAAGTGTTTACTAATTTACAAAGATCTGATGAATGGCTCTAAATTTCTCCCCATTTCTTCAAATTAATGGAATGATTACCTACTCTAACTTGTTTCCTAAGTTTTAATTCAAACAGGCTTTGGTCTGTTGAGCAGAAACTGTAAACCGTGCTATGCATTTAAGGATTACGTAATCTAGTGTTAGATGTTCTCAGAAACTTATTTCATATTAATCTAAGGGATTTACATTCAACATGATAAACTTTGTCCTACCATTTCGTCAGGAATAAAGTTTCTAGGCTATACCAGCTTGTACTAAAAGATAAGAGGGTTGTGATGTGATAAAGTTTTGATCTATGTGTTCGTTTCTAGTTTCAGTCTAAACTTACCAACAATAAGTTTCCTACACAGTCTCTACGATTACTGTACAACCCACTACAGCCTAAAACTACAAGTATTTATTATCCCTCATTCAAAGCCTCCCTGTCAATGGATGGCTGCACCTGAGCTGAGCATACATTAGCGTGGAAGCTTATCAGGCTTAGGTTTACAAATTAGTTAGTAAATCCTTTTCTAATCTTAAGAAATTTTTTAATCGAAATATAGGCACTCGCATTACCAGGAAAATGTATCATCGAGATTTTTGGCACACGCGTTCTAATTCATCATGTTCATATAAGTTCAGTCCTAAAATATTGAATTAAGTTAGGCGTTGAACAGGATTTTGAAATAATTTATTTGTTCAAGCATCTCCAAATAATCTAATCCGGGCTTCCTATAACAAAGTTGACCTATTCTGAGATTTACCATTTAAACACTGCCTGAACATATACACATACATACCATAATCATACAACCTAGAAAAAGCAGAGACTCAAGTTATGACAGAAAAAAAGATTTTATTATCTCAATACCACCACACACGATGCGTTCGACTGTATGCATCATTGTGTTCGCATGCGAAATGAGTACGAAATGTGGGTGCCTTTATTTTATGTAGTAAGACTCCACTATTGTCTGCTTATTAAGTATCGACAGATACTTTATGCGAATGCTCTTGCGTCCGTCCGTCTGTCCGTCTGTCCGTCTGTCCGTCTG
>JAQFYM010000468.1:0-65912 GCA_034694785.1 Agrenia bidenticulata
ATTTTTTTGAGCTATTTTGAGGTCACAGGTCAAAATTTCAAAATAGCCAAAGTTGTATATATTCTGTGTTTGATTTTGCAAGCCACTGTTGGTAATGCACATTGTGACATTTTTTGACCTCGTGACCTCTGGAGAGATCAAAAGGTCACCGATTCGAATAATTCTCCTTATACGCCGTCTCCTGATATGGACGGTTCGAATAAGCTATTCAGATTTGACCTGCGAGGTCGGGATGTATGGTTCTATAGCTCATGACGGATTTAGTTAGTTAGTTAGATACATTTTTACAATTTTATGTAGAAGATATTGTTAAGGAAGTATGTATTATAAGATTGGGGGGATTACAAGTTAAGGATGAGGAAAGACCAGGATGATTTCCGCATATATGGAACTAGAGAAAGGAATAGACGCATGTCGACTCGTATTCCTCAAACATCTCATCTAAAACTCTGTGCTTTTTCACACATCTTCCTTGCATTACAAATAGCCCACACGGAGCAAAGAAAGTTCCAACTCAACTACTCCAGTTACGTACTGACGCTGGGAAGCACAAGGTCATTTCTTGAACAGCGGTGCCCCTTATAATATAAACCAGTTTATTGCTTAAAGCTAGTATGAAAATTTGGAGTGCTTCTTATTGATGCGAGTCATACAGGGTGGACCAAAATAAGACCGGTTGTGAAAAATAGCAAGGAAAATTTAGTATTGATAAGAAATTGGTAAGAAAAGCATGTATTAGTCAGCGTCAGCGTCGTGGGCATACAGCATCAAACGTCGTCTACGCGGCACGCAGCGTCTGCGTCACACGTTACATCCCTTGACGTCAGGAAATATATTATTTCAATGATAGCTGCTGCTGCCCATATTTCGATGAAAATAGAACGAAAAAATGAAGGAGGAATTTTATAATTAGCTAACTAATTTAATTAAAAATAATTATTTTAAATAAAAGTTAATTATTGATACTCGGCGAGGGGTGTTGGACCGCACCCCCAAAATACTTCCTAATTTCTCCATCAAGAGGAAGAAGAGAAAGTTTTCAAGTGAAAGTTGAGTAGACGCTGCGTCCACAACGCATAGAGCGCTAACATAATAATATGGCGCCATTTTGTGAAATTCAAAACTTTAAATCTTTACTGAATTTTCCCAGCCTGAAAACGGAAAATAAATTTGTATCGTTTATCATTCCGAAAATTGTAATCAAAATTGGAAAGTACTCGGCTATTCCATAATTAAATTTAGTTTTAAAGAATCATTTCAATGGAGGACGATCGAAATTTCAAAGTGTTTGCTTTAAAACTTTTTTTTATCGGTGTATCATTATTTTGTATTTATAACAATTATAACATTTAAACATGTTACATTTTAGCGTTCCTTCTGCAATCTCTAAGTTCAGTGTTCGTCTCACCTTGAACCCCGATGGACGTGAAGAATGGACACCCTTTAAACGACACGGAAAGAGGCACCCTGCGACCGCATGTGGTTCAAAAGCCGAAAAGGGTGTGGCCCTCCGACCGGTTGAGGGTCTACAGGTCAGAAAATCTCCTGCTTAGGGCCCTTAGCAGTTTATAAATTTATTTGTGGCTAAAAGATTTAATTTTCTCAAGACATGAAGTTTGTTTTTTAATTTTCTTAGACTGTGCTGTTTGTAAAAAAGGTTTAAAGCTGAAGATGTTGTGCCTCCCCTGATTTGGGGTATTGGAGAAGGTGGAGAGAACTGAGGTTAGGAGGCATTTGGATTTCTTGTTCCTCCAGAGAGCTGAAGCTTTTTATTGAGGCAGTGCTTTTGCCTCTTTTCAATTGATATACGGCAGAGTTTCTTCCAAGGGGGAACTCCAGTCAGTAAATTCACTCGGACTGCGGCACTCCACTATTTTCCAGGGGTTCCGAACATCATATCTGGATTAACTCCACACACACCAGTGTTTATTCATATTGGTTAGTAGCACGACGAGAGCATCTCGATTTAATAATACAATCTCAGCAGTGGCAATCCCCATCAGTTGGAATCGGAGTCCAATCTCCGAATAATAATACGTTTCCCGATTTTCAGATTGGTGCCATACGGAAATTTGGATCCGGGCTTTCCAAATTGGATACTTGGGGAGTCTTTGTCGAGTTGACAGGCTTGTCCAGTGGTGATTCAAGTGGCAGCTGAGAGACTGTACATTTTTTGAAATTTTTCTTGTGATCTTTGGTAAAGAGGAGGAGGAAAGTGACATTTAGGAGTGAAAATGTTCAAGTTTTTAATCATAACGGGACTTTTGTCCGTAGGAGTATGGGGCACTACTAATGATAAAGGTAATGTTTTTTTTTAAATTTTTGATTGGGTTATTTGAAGTTTTTGTGTTTACTTGAGTGTTTTTGGAAATGAATTATTGTTTATTAAAAGTCTATAGTTTGATTGAAGATAATTTTGAGTTTTTAGAAAAAGTTTCAAATATATTATCTTGGTGTAGTAGAAGTTATTAAGTTATTATACTCTTTTATTTGATAAAGAAAAACTTAAAGTTTTCGAAGCTCAAATTCTTTGAAGAAACTATCCTTTCCGATAGTTAAAACATGTTTCGAAAAAAAAATAGAAAATACTTGATACAAATAGTTGCAACTTTTGCAACTAAAACTAAAGCTATGAATTAAGATTGAACTTCAAGAAACTTTGAGCAGTTTTAAAGATTCAGTTTTCCAAAAAACTAATAAAAAACTAAAATTTTTACGAAATGCAAACAAACTATAATTCTGTGCTTGAAAATCCTTGTTGGTGTTCACAACTGAAATTTTTACAAAATGAAAACATACTCTGATTTAATACTTGAAAATTTTACGTTGATTAAAGTCCTTGTTGGTGTTCCATTCTTCTAAATTAGCAAAAAAAAATACCGGAACAACTTGTAATTCAATAATCATTCCTTCTCCTATTCGTTCTGACATTGCCAATTGCCACCGAAAAAAACTCGGCGTATTGAAGGTGTTTGAATGTTTCTGGAAATTCCCTTCCTCTAGTATCCACATTCTTAGAGCAAAGGTATCTTAATGAGCTGTAGAGAAAAAAATTAATCTCCATTATAAAAAAAATTCGAGTAACATTCCAGATCAGTAACGATCCATTAGTAGTACAAGAGGTAAAGTCATCTCTCTCAGCTCATCCCGTTTGTCTTATCAATTATCAATAGCTGTCGTGCCCTCATCATCGTTAACCGGTAGCTGTGGCAATTTAAATAGTTAAGGCGAATTCCGAAAACCACTTAGCCGAGAGAGGATCGAACTCTCATGTCCAGGTCCAGGTGTGAAAATATTAAAACTAAAATGTATCTGATTTTACGTGGAAATTGAATTGCTACATGGAATTTGTAAATGTGCCCAAGCCGGTGGTATTTTTTTTAGCTTTTTGTAGGTAGTTAAGTGAGAAATTGTGATGATGCTTTTATGATGCATTCAAAACACACTCGGAGATTGCATAATCTTTTAGTGGGAAATCCTCGTTCGTGCTTTTAAAAGCGTGGATTGAGTGGATTCTTCCTCATTCCTTGGAACTTGTATCTCATGTATATGCAAACATTCCAAACTGCCCTGGAAATATAGAGAATAGAGATTCTTAGGTAGTGAGGATTCCGTGTCAAGATTTTATTAGTTTAATATCAAAAACAATTATTGGAAATAATTCATGTAATTTTATCGGTGCATTCTAGCATTTACCAGGCGTGCACAGGCGAAGAAATGGGCTACTTTTAATAAGGACCTTTTTGAATTTCATGGGTAGATTTTTTCGGCAGCAACATCAACATGATTATATCTCAGGCCTAGTTATCTTTAGACAAGTAAGGGAAAATCAGCTTTATAATCGTCTAGCAGTTATGCATGAGTAGGGAAACAGACAAACGGTCAGAAAATTTTAGGGAATTGTAGAGTAGAAGGGGTAAAGTAAAAGATTTTGAATTTTTTGAAAAATTATTTAGTTTCGAAACTGCCAGTTGCAACTTTGTTTTCTCAAAAGCTATTAAATATTGTGACTAGACTTAATGGATAGAGGAATTAGAACTTGAGCGTTTACTTGCAACAGTTCCTAAAAAAATTCTTAGTACAACAATTGATGAATTGTTATAATAGATCAGTACTTGAATGTTTAGAATTAAACTTTCATAACAGTCTTTAACCCATTGAACCCCTTGAACCTTAGTACAAATATTTAATGTGACTCATCCAGGGATTTATATATAATTGGAATCGATAAGTTGGATGACGTACATGTGCTTACTTTTATCTTTTCAAAAATTAGTTTCAATGGTTGGTCAAACCCATGTAATTTGGCTGGCTGGAAAAATAAGCTGTATCCCCACCAACTTCAATGAAGACATACAAAAGTTGGATCGCTTAGAACGATATAGATATCAGAAATTAGTGTTCCACTTAAAAGTTATTGAACTTGTTCAACTCAGCGTTGGGCAATTTCGGTGTAGAATTTTGAATGAAGTTTTGGCAAAATTATCTTCTACTCTGTATGTATGTACTAACTGGAGGTACTCATGTCTCTCCTTCAAATTTAATAAAGCTCAAAAACACGAGAATTTTTGCAGTAAACATATTTTTCTAAAATTCCTAAAATATCGAACCCGTTACGTTTATATTTATGAGTTGAGTAGACACAGAGTTTGAATTATATTGACTCGGCAGGGCACATTCTGTCAACCGTGTTGTCACTTTTCCGTGGAGATGATTATTATTTCGTTTTCAAAATGTGACAGCACTTTGTTCCCCCGCATAGCTTTTCTAAATTGACGAGACCTTGCCGAAATTCGATATTCCTCAATCCCCAACTCATACCCAAAAAAGCAGGATAAACCCGTGTCAAGTCGACACTTGTCTACTATTGATGAATCGTGTCATATAGATCGTGTGTATGTATATGAAATGTAAAGATAGTAGAATGATATCGATTAATCGATTTATCGAACAAATCCAGATTCACCGACTTATCGACCACCCTGTCCTCTAGAGATATATAGGCTTATCAAGCTAGGAAAAGAGTCTAGTTCTCTATAGTATATACCCGATGGGTACTTTGGTTTTAATATATTATATAGTGACACATATATAATCTGTGATTGTAACAATGATTTTACTGATGCGTGTAGTGCCCCGATTGGAACTCGTCGACGCGGAAAACGGCTACCACGGTCTGATTCGAGAGGACGAGCTGGTGGTAGAAGTTAAGCCGACGATTCGAGCAGTTGGAGCGGAAATATGTGGATTTCGTATTCTTAATCGACATCATGGAGATACGCCTTTCGAGGTACGTGGAACCTCTCTTTATCCTGATTCTCTCTTCTAGTTTAATTTTGAGCTTGACAATAATATATGTTGTGAAATATTTGCACTGTGTATTTGCACCCTCCGATGACAAAAGGTAGAAGTGGATTGGACAGAAATGAGGAGATACCATGTAGAGATCTTCTATAGATCAAATTTCATTTATTTCCGAGCTCATATTCATATGTTAGATGTGATATGTACATAAGCTTCTTAGATTTCAAGCCTTTCAAACCTCAACGTTGAATCAATATATGGACTTTGTAAATACACGCAACTACGTCAAGGATGAACCAGGAACTAAGTACCTTTTACAATTCTAATGTGTATCGTCTACACGGGTTTTTGAAATTTTGATTTTAGATGGTAAATGGAAGTTGGAGTTAGTCTCAAAGTCTCAAACTCAAGTGTGTCTAAGGAAGGATAAGATAAGCAAGGATATATATCATGGAGTTGTATTTAATTTATCCTGACTGAGCTCTTTGCGAGTTATCAGTTAAGTACACAAAGGTTTGGTCGTTTGACTTGTTGGATCTTTGTTGGCAGTTTGGCAGTTGGTCTGTTCTACTAGTTAAGAGTCTAGAGTAGAGTAGACGAAACTAAAGAGGATTAGGATTATTAGCATGACTTGTGTTAAAGCTCTGTAAATGTTGAGATACTTGAATGACTTCATTGGGTTTGGCATGGAGAGGTAAAACAATATTTCTTGTTTAATATCCTCATCATTCACCGATGAAGATGTCAAGTCGGCCCTGAGTCTTGAGTTAGTTTTTTCAGAGTTACTTAACTCTTCGTTCTATAGTCTGTGTGTATTTAATGTGGACATACTTGTGCACTTTGGGGAGACAAGTAGAGTTCATCATTGTACGTAGTCAGTGTCTGGGCTTGCCAATTGTTTTTCAATGTAGCTGTTTCTCAGAATTAGTTGAGTTTACTAAACAAGCTCCCTGGCTTTCCATGCATGTTATTTCTCAATTGCTGAGTTTTGTAACAAAATGAAATGGAATTGGAAGAGGGGGTAACAGGGGGTGGGGTTATTATAAATGGTGATTTATGCCAAGCAATTTAATTTTCTCGAATATCTCGAAATAGTTTAATCGTGTCATGTCATGGAGAGTTTTAATTTTTTATTTCTGAAGAGGGGCAAATGTTTTAATTTAAGAGTGCCAATTGGAACACGAAGCCTGGTGTGTTGGGAGAGATTTATTGTGTAAGTGTGAGTCGTTGTCAATTCTAAAGTTGTAGTTTGTACCCGTCCTCATAAAACGAATGAAACAAGCGAGTTGAGATGTAAATAAATGTATGTATTTATTATAAATCTTGAGGTGAACGAGATGATCTCATTAGAATCTATAAGGTTGAAGGTGGTAGGTGGTGGTGTGTCTCACAGCAAGAGATCGTCACTAGACTTGAGTCACTATAATATAATCATCATCGTCGTATCCCTCCTGTAGACAAGCTTAAAAATCAAATCCAAAAAAACCCAAACTGCCTATATTGTTATATTGTTAGGGTTGCCCAAGATAGTAGAAGGAAATTTTAGTACTATGATTTGTGTACACTTGATATCCCCGTCCGTGGAAACTAGATACAAAAGCCTATGTAACCTGTTTTGCATCCTCAACACTCCAAGTCCTCAAGTCTTATAATATCCATCTATAGAATTGCCAATGAGGCTACAGGGCTCATCCACACTTTCTGAAAAGGAATCTCTAGGGCTGTCTAGTGAGTAGAAGCACATGGTAAAGCCCGGGTTGTCACTAGATAAGCACCCCGAAGTGGGGCAAAAGTGTTTGAAAGTTGGATAAAAATGGATAGCCCTCAAAGATAAATATGAGAGGAGACAGAAGGGTTATAAAAACGCATCTCTGTCCAAGTATCCTAAGTAATGAATCTCTCTATCCCAAAAGGTTCAGAAAATAGCAATGATGACTCTCTGATGAGATGAGCATCATGTTGACTGCAAACACACAGAGAGATGTTGAATTTTTAAATATAAGGATGACACTGACTTGTGCCAAAAGCTATTAAGACATGTATACGGCTGAGGAATAGGATGCAGTATTCTAGTGCTCTCTGAGATAAATGAAAGGATTTTTTTCGAGGTCGAGGGTCACTTCAATATAAATGTGAGGGATATGTAATGCAGCATTGTAGCTTGTAGCATCCACCACCACCGCCACTTAGTTTGTAGGAGGTAATAATATTATATAATTTGGAGGTGGTGGAGGTGCAAATTTTTCTCCAGGATATTTTTTAGTGTGTTTTTTAATAGGAGCCAGTGGGATGGTTGAATAAACACACGTTTTCATTTACGGCTACGGCCTAAGTACAGGTAATATAAATAATTTATGAAAATTGTGGAGTACCAGAGCAGAAGCATGTGGACTCGGTTTTAGCACGATTTTATACTGCAAATTTGTAAATGCATGAAATATATATAATTTGAGCTTGGGTTGGTATTTTGCTGCTTTGCATTAGAAGCACAAATCCTGGTTGTGAAAAGTGGAGTACTTTACGTAGGCGGTTCGTAATACTTTAAGTGGTAGGTTGGGTCCACAACACTCAGCTCCCAGGAGCAGTAGTGTAATGTGCAGAGTCGTTCTAAAATCTAGATCTGCATGTATTGCAAATTTAGTAGCATCTTTTGTCATCCCGAGCCCCCTCCGACCATCATGCATACCCCGTCGTCCACAAATTGATTCAATACCCTTTCTAAAGGCGGTGAGGAGAATGTGTGAGCTCACATACGAGTACATAATACTAGTATTTAACGCCCGTCCTAGACGGGTAAGAACGATCTAGACGTGGACCGTTTTGAAGGTAAACTGTCGATTTTTTCGACAGCATGATAGTTATATTATATCACTGGCTTTGCTTAGTTTAGTGAACCAAAGGAACTATTCAGATTAATATTTAAAATCAGTCCAGCAGTCATGGATGACTGTTAGTGAAACAGACAGACAGACAAATGGACACTTTTAAGAAATTATAGATAATATTCTAAAGAGAGAGCAGCTCAAGTGAATTACTTGTTTTGGGAAGTCAAGGGTCGATTTTAGCGACCGCATCATAATTTATGTGTCTAGCCTGCTAAGTCTAGTTATCGAATGAGCTATTCAGCTTTAAAATCCGTCCAGTAGTTATAGAGGAGAGTGGAACAGATAGACAGATATTTTTTGGGAATTATAAAGTAGATTACACACAACCAATTACAATATACATACAAGATTGCGTATATTATAAAGCTGAATCGAAATCTCGGATGAGTTTTTGGAGCACGGAGTATATAGGGACAGTGTCGGTGGTGGTAATACCCTCTGATTCATTTCATCTCTGTCCCAGTGATCCGGATTAGGAAGGACGGAAGGAATTTAGGTTTAAATGGAACGGATTTATATTGTACATGTTATGTATAAGCTATCTCTGCTGAACAGAAGATACTTGAGTACGGAATGGAATTGGGAGGATGATGAATCATGTTCATGATGACTGTAAGCTGACGAAATTTCTCGCTGTAATTAAATCGTTTAGGGAGCGGGGAAACGGTTGATAGTTGACACTTGTGAAATTAGTAGGTGTGCCTGAAAAATTTAAAAAAGGTGACAGCACCAGAGAGCAGATTAGATTTAAAACCCAGAAAATTGGCACATCCTCTTCCTCTCTGCACTCTTGAGATAATAATACATATCTACTCTGTAATTTCATAACAATCACAATGTCTGTCTGTTTGTTCATCTGCTCCTCTATAACTACCAGGCAGATTACTCACTCGATTTACTATAGACTTATAATTAATAGGCGGACAGGTGGATTATAGATATAAATAGGACGTTGCAAAAAATCGAACCCTGACCTTCAAAAAGGTTCTAATCAATAGTGGTCCATTAACGAGCCTGTGTACACCATGACAGAGTGTGTCGTGAAGAAGGACGTAATTAAATGGACTGTAAATAAAAACTCTGGCTCTCCATCCAAGATATAATAAAGTGGAGAAACAATGCGGGATGTGTCTTGTCCGTTACGGTTTACGGTATATCGGAAAGGATGTGCGGAGTGCCAAATTCAGGGTTGTTCATGATGACGCATTTCTGCATTATTTTGAGGTGTTGTCTAAAAAAAATTGGAAGGAAGGAAAGCTTATTTTATTTTTATGTTCGGATGTTTGTCTAAGTTATGACGAGAGGGTTGTGATAATATTGATCTGTTGTTTATGTTTACTCTGAAAGGAGAAGTTTGTAGGTAATGAGCCCCTCAAGGGTGTCAGACTCGACTGCCGACTGGGATGATCAAAGTCTAATGGCATTGTTCAGTTGTTTGGAAATAGAAGACGATGATGGGAACAAGAAGATATTGAGAAAAGTTACCTTTTCCATCCAGGATGTTCCATGTATAGGACTGAGCAATTTAATTTCATTATAGTATTAAATTACTTGTAAAGCAAAAGGAAAAGGACCAGCCCTTTCTTTATAGTGTTCCAAGAAGAGGGGAAAAGTTTTCCAATTTTGGTCGAAAAAAATTGTTGTCCTCTCGTTTACAGAGAAACTCATCTTGAAGCCGAATCGATGAGTTCCAACTTGAAGAGAGAGATATTTTTTCTTTTCCTTATGGCTTATAATGGCAATAAGGGATGTTCAGTTAGTAGATGGTAGTGGTGGTGGTGAACTCGAAGTCGTGGCTAGATCCGAACTCTTGTGAAAGTAGTTGCCCAAGTTGAAGTGGTCATATCGATGAGATGAGTATATATCGATATCGATGAGATAGTCCTTGGAAATAGATTAAAGTACTATGGGGATGCTGGGAAAGTTTCTCTCGTAGCTTTTGGTCAGGAGAGATGAAGATGATGAGGTTTATGAAATTTTTTGAGCAGTTTGGGTCCAACCTGCTGGTACCTGCCGTTTTTAAATACAGATTTATATATATATTTATTTCCTTGGTCGATTAGACAATTTCCTGGAAATGTTATCCTTCTCTTTTTTATGTAGACTAGAGAGGAAATAAAACAGTTGGCAGTTCCGTGAGGATTTCCAGAGACCCGGTGGGGAAAAAAATCTGATGCCCTATATATTCCTTGAGATTTTTGAGCCTCTCTCCGCTGCTCTCTCTCTTTTTAGAATCTATAATTTCCTTAAAATATCCGTTTGTCTGTCCGTGTTTTTTACAACTCCTCTATGATTTTAAATACTTGACCGATTTTAAATCGGAATAGCTCACCTGATTTAATTGACTTAGGAGGCTAGTGATATAATTATGATGCTGCCGAAAAAATCGAACCTTTACTTCCAAAATGGTTGCTTATCAATATTGGCCCATGAATGGGCCTGTATGCGCCTAGTTTTTATTACTTTTCAAATAATACCCCCGTGTGCTCGGCCTTTTCATGAAACTTGGAAAGTTGAACTTGGTTTTCGTTTCCTCCTCGACTTCCTGTGTTAAAAAAGTCTAGGAAGGATTTATTATAGTTTGAATCCAATAGGATTCTCTGAGATGTTTCTCAAGTGAGGATATATATTTTCTCTGAGTCTGACTGAGGGGCTTTAGTGGATTAGGAATATTATTATGATTTTGATTTAGGATTGGGAGACGGTGGATGGATGTGGTCGTCGGTGGGGGTGTCAATGGAAGAGATGACTTCTTATGTTTAATATGTAAATAGCTCTGAGTTTATGAAACACTTTTATTTTCCCAAGACTTAACGACTTTCTCATTCCTTGAGAAGTTTTTTATTGGGTTAACGATCAGGAGTGTGTCAAGTTGTTGATTAGTTGCCAACAAGAGTGATTTATTCGGTGGGAGAAGTTGTAGACAGATTTTCATGGAGAGTTCTACAGGCTAGATGCAGCACAGGGTGATAGATAACTTTGCGATAAAAAATATCTAGGTTTACTACACACGAGTTGAGTTTTGTGATGTATAATGTACTTTGGGGGGGGGGGGGAGGGTGATAGGTAAATAAACTAGAAGGTTATATTGAGTATTGAGAGCAAGGAATGAGAATTGTAATAGGGTGTGACGTCATTCGCAGAAAGTGAAACTGAATTTCGAAAGATCAAGCATATAATTGACCCTAGTGGGTTTTTGCTTCGTATCTCAAAAACTTTTGCTTTGTTCCGATCAGGTTCACCGTTGAGCTTATCAATTTGATTGATTTAATATTCATGTGGGCAAAATTTTCGAGTCAGTAGGGAGGTTGAGATAGAGTGATTTTTGGCTTCTGATCGTGACTTTGCTAATGTTAAGAGCTTTGCTACAACACAAACACAGTCGGAAGCAAAAAATCATTTTATCGCAATCTCCCTAATAAGACAAGTTTAAAGAGTTTTATTGCAATATTGGGAGGATGGGTGGACAGACGGACATGCGGTCGGGATAAACATGTAAATAGGATTTTTTTGCCCGTTCGGGTTCGGTGTGGAGAGTAGAGGTGGATTATAGAGTGACTAGATAATTTTTTTTGATTTTGGCATTGGAAGTTGGTAGAGATAGGGATTATGGATAAAAGTAAAAGTGATGCCCCCACTGGTTGATAATTCATTGGGAATTCTTGATGTGAATAAGTGGATGACGGTGAGTAGGGAGGAGTGAGAAGAATTTAGAATGCATATTACCTTAGTCTATGTAGCTGTGAAGGAAGGAATTCCCATAAGATATCATCTCATCCTCCTCCTAATCCCCCCTGTCATTCAACCCATTTGAGGCAAACATTCCGAGCATATTTTCTCAGATTCTCTCAAGAAACTCAAAACCCTCCACTCGAACCTTTCCTTCCGAACGTCAATCCTAAATCCAGTCAAGGATTGTATAGGAGTTAGTCTTAGTCTCTTAGTAGAAGGCAGGGAAAGTCGAAAGGTTTTTTACCAGGGTTTTATAGACCGAAATGTCGGGGTTTGAGTTAAAAGTTCCAGAGACTTTTGAGAGGATGACTTTGAATGTGTTGGTGTTGGTGGTCTGACAATAATGACAACTGAGGATGACTGATTGCGTTAGGAGGAGCCTAAAATTTTTTTTGATTCTTTTAGGATGGACATTAGAGGTGTTATAGCAAGGTTTTGAATATTATTAGGTGTCATTGTACGAGGAGTTCTATGAAATTTCAATTTTAATTCGGGGGCATTATGCCTTATTTATGGATTGACTTACTCTTTCAGTTTTGAAATCTGCTTATGATAAAAAAAATTAAAAGTGAAAGTGATATTTTAACGATAAATTTTGGCTGTTGTTGTATTATAAATCTATGGACTATTGCATATATATTTGATCAGGGTGAGCCCGTGTCCAGGGCATGCTCAAAAGAAAGGCGTATGCCCAGGGAAAATTTAAGTCGCCCTCAGGGGGAAGGTCATGAGGCTTACAATAGATAGTATTGAACTTCCGTTGGTGGAGGAGACTATGAGGGAGGTCATAATTTTATCTAGTAATGAAGAGATTTCCCTGGATTTCAAGAATTCTCAGTGTGGGCAGCCCACCGGGCCGATTTTAAGAGGGCACAGGCATTGGATTGGGTACACCTTAAATGAAGCGGAGCAATTTCTACCCACGATGACGAAATCATAAGTGCCGAGTTTCCTAGATTTCCCCAAACGAAATCCTTTTTCGTGTTGGTCCTTTGACTGAGAAGTCATTTTGGATGATTATTACCAAAAGGGTTTTTCTTATTAGTCATCCTTGTACCAAAAAATGCATCACATCATCAGCCCATAAAAAAATGCAAAAAAGTCTTGAGTATCAAAGTTTGAGTCATTTTATGCTCCCGTTTCCGCTTGGATTATTTGGTAAAGTAAAAAAAAAGTTGGGCTTGCAAGGATGGGAATTCTATGCTGACACGGCCATCAAAGAGGCCCTTGTAGATTATTCAATACTTTTGGCCCTCTCTCCAATGAGGATCTCTGAGCGTGGCATTTGGAGTATATAATCCTTCCCGAGGCTTGTCTAATTGTTTTGGGCCGTAAATGAGATTGAAAATTAGCCAATTATAAAGAGAAATGCATGGAGAGTCGTCTGTCTCCAAATCCACACGACATATAACAGTTTTTGAAACTTATGGAGGGGCTTCTCATGTAACTAGTCAATTGGTAGAGCACGGAATTTGAGGAAATGCATGGCGGATTTGATAGCTAGAGAATTGTGAGTTCATCTCCGGCCCTTCTTGAGGTTTGAAAGGTCTCGGAAATTAAAAGCAATGACGTGCGTCTATGTAAGACGTAAGTGTTCGTGTTGACAGTGCGGGGGAATATTTTGGGAAACCCGGGTTAACTAGGAGTACATGGAGTTGATTGTTCCAATCCACCCAGATTTCAAAGGGAAGGAAGAACTCATTAAGAGTGAAAAGTTCAAAGTGAATATGTCATCGTCCTATTATGTCCCTACTGGTAAAAAGGAGATGACATCCGAGAAAAAATATTGTATGAGGAAGCCCAATTGAGTAGTTGTGACTTAGTGACATTTACGAGATCTCTCTTAAATATACACAGATATATATAATCTTCTGTTCCGTGTTTATTATAACTCTGAGAGGAAATCCCAAATCCTAGGAACATCTCTGGCTCTGAGTTCTAAAAGAGAGAGAGAGGGGGCCCTTAGGGTAGTGAAGCACTAAAGAAGTTTCTTCTTGTTGAGAATTTACTCTAGCCATATCTCATCTAATTACTTTCACCGTCTTTGGGGTGAATAGTAACTTTATGGAAGATAGAGAAAGTCTCTTTGAGAGAGAATCTATAAGGGAGTTATGTGTATAGGGCCTTGAGTCCTGTAGCCCTAAGTAGAGGTGGATGGATGGCTCTCTCTCTGAAATTGACGTGAGATGTGAGAAGTTAAATTAGAAAAAGTAGGAATCTCATCCACAAAATGAAGGAGAAGGGAAAAAAATAGCCCGGGTGACTAATACTTTTCGGGGCGGGAGGATCCACAGAGCTCTGTGGGATCCCTAAAGAGTGCGGAGAAAGTGATTAGCTGAAGATGAGAGGGAGGAAAGGGATGTGGGGCGTGGAGAGCGGGGAGTATGGATGACCCGGGTGGGTGTTTTATTGTGGAGGATCGGAGGAGGGAGAAAGTGTAGTTTCCGGAACTCTCGTACCGAGGTTTTGCTTATAGAGGGCCTTATTAGGGAGAAATATAATAGGAAGAGAGGATACCCGCTTTCTCTCCCTTCTTTTCGGGCATTTCTCTCCGAATTTCAGTATGAAATTTCCTTTGGCAGCCTTGGTCTATCGATCCAACTCGATTCTACGCCACCACCACCACCACCACCTTCTCCTCTACCCGGCCCCATCCTTTTGTCCTCTCCCTACTTCCCCCTTTCTTATGTAAGGAAAGTTGTGGGTATGTTCGGGGTGGGTGAATTGTTACGGGTGTTTTGAGGGATCGGACCCTTTTTCGAAATAGTTTTGAGTTTGAGGGCTTTCAAATAGGGACACTTGTCTTGAAATTTGATGGAGCTGGAATGAATAAATTTTACCAATGTGCTGTAAGTTTTTGATTTCAAGTTGCTGTGTATATTTCTTCTAGAGTTCGGGGGTTAATGTCCGACTGAGCTGTGGAGTGTGGTCTATATAACCATTTAGCCATGGCTCTTTCTCATAGGTTCACAAGCAGAATAAATGTAGGAAAGTATTTTACTTATGAGTCACGAGTTACGACTCTATCACGCCAATCTAATTAACATTGACGTAAGTATGAGGGCACCCTTAGCTCAGCGTTATTAATATGACCATATAAAGCTCATTTCATTTTGTAATAACTTTGAGACGATTGTGGTTGGAGAAAGGGTGCACTTAAAAGGCTGTCCCATAATTATTTTAGTTTACTACAGTTGACTATAGAGAGATTCTAGATTCACACACCCACTAAATTGCCTTAATATATTCGATCCGGTCAGCATCCCCGAAACATCTATCCCGAATGCCACTATCCACGATTTCTTTTATCCCAAATATGTAATAAATATCGAAATTATAATGAAATATTCGCTACACTAAAAAAAATCCTTCCAACTGGCTGACAAAGGATAGGGTTTAAATATTTTGAATCTCTGGTTCAATTGATTGGTCTAAAAGTAAAAGTATCTGAGATTAGAATGGACATGAAAGGGAATGATAGGCAAGTACTTTGTAAAATTGGTGCTGTTACTTTTAGAGTAGAGGAAAAGGATGTAAAATTCATGAAATGCCAAATACCCTCTCTGCTTCAGAATCATAAGAAACTAAGCCGTTATTGGTGGAGAGAACTTTGTGCTCAATGTTCTCTGCACTTATTGTTACAACGATAGAGAATAGAGAAGACATGCACGTAATGTTTCAAGTGTGTGTGTTCCACAACTGCTTCTCTATATACGATTACGACTACAATCTATATGGTCACGAAGACACATAAGGAGCACACACAGGGCCACTGAAAGCAGATAGGTGAAATGACAACAGCCGGAACTGAAAGTCACTTCCAGGTTCTAGAATTTCTAGAATCTAGACTCAACCCGGTACTTTCTCCAGTGAGTTTAAGTAAAGTATAGGTAACTGCTGCTCAACGTCTCTCTCTGTTTAGTATTGGTATGTATTGGCATGGACAGGTTGGATGGGGAGAAGGGGCTAAGGTTGAGAATTATTGAATGCTTCTGAAGGAAAAGGGGTAAGGTCTGGTCTCGTGCTGGAGTTGATTGTGTGTGTCCTTAGTAGGGATAACTAGTTGAGACTTACGACTCCTCTTTCTGATGAGAGATCGAGGGCTTAGAGATAGATTGTTATGGGGAGGGTCTGGAATCCCCCTGGACCTCTTGGCCGGGTATTGATCATTTTAAGCTCATTACTAGTACTACTGCTGACTATATGGTTTGGAGATGGAACTCCGGGTTGGCTTTTGTAGCATAAAAGGTTCGTTAAATGAATGAGAAGACGAGGCTAATGCTTCTCCAACTGCAATTGTGAATGAATTTAAAAGAGACATGTTGATGTTGTTGAGTTGATGAATTTAGGATGTTTTAGGATTATTGACATTATTGTGATTTAATTCAGGGTCTGTAGGGGGGAGCCTTTGGAGGCTGAAAATTTTTCGAAGCTGTTTGTGATTTAACTCAGGGGGCGGGGGATGAAATATGAAATCAGAGCCTTTGTGGGCTGAGGATATTTCGAAGCTGTTTTAGGATGTGGAAATGAGAGTTTGATACCCAGGGCTGGATGTCGGTTGGGCTGCTGGGTTGTTGTAAGTTTAGTAGTCGTGCCTTGGTGGTTGTTGTAATATATTATATTCTCTGCCAGTTTCGCTTGGGTCATGATGGGGAGGTATTTTGTATGCATTTGGGCATGTCAGTCCATCCAGATCTCTATACAAGAGCAGATGCCAAAGCAAAGACTTTAGTGTGGTGCTATATAAGAGCCAGTAATGGATCCGCACACGTCCTTCTCTCGCTCGCCTTGTATGTACAGAAAGGAGTGAAAGCTTTCTCCTCAAGTTATTCTGAGTTATAGCTCTTTTACATGGAAATTGCCTCGATAAAATTTGATTCCTTCTTGCTGAGCTGAGCAAGAAGTTTGGTGGATGGTGGTGGTGGTGGTGGTGAGGGTTTTATTTATTTTTTAAGAAGAAGATGTGATTTTGGTAGGATGTAGAATGTATGTAGAAGGTAGGTTAGGTCAAAGCAAAGCAGAGAGTGGCTGGATCTATCTTATTATGATTTGTAAACAAAGCAGGAGCTAAGGTTCTGAAGGTTAGGCCTTTTGGTAGGTTTAAAAGCATCCGGTGGGGGTTGGTCTGTTTTTATTATTAGATTTATAAAAGAGTAGGAAATGATTTGAACATGTTGTTTTAGTTTATGTATGTATTTTGCTGTTGTTCTTCTTCTTTATGAAAATGAAATGTATTGGAGAAAGCTGAGAGTTGAGAGCTGGGCTTTTGGGCTGGCTAGGCCCCCCTGGTGTGGAGGGAAGCATGGGATTTGGATGTGTGTCCCCCTCTTAAGCTTTCTATTATATTATATGTCAAGGCAATAAGTTTTTATTTGTCATCATAACGAACACCACCACCACCAACCGAACCCTCTTCTGGGTGACTGTTCATATCTGAAAGCATTGAGTTGTATCTTCTTGTCCTCCCGATGAGGATCCCTTGGCTGTACTAATACTAGAACTAGAATGTGGATGTCTCCACACAAGAGTTGTCTTTCCCTTGTCGACATTGTCGACTTAGAAGGGGAAACATGGCTGTTATCTCATGCCAACACTTATCTCGATTAGTTGTATGAAATATATGGAAAAATACATAATTTTTCCCTTCCAGATTTGCTTAGTCACCCGGGGGGCTTTGGTCTGGTGCTTTGTAAATAAGAGAGAGATATGTATTTATTAGGCAGTGTCCATAGTCCATGCGTCAGGGTAGGCTTTGTCGAGGACAGTCGAGGTAGTAATATTTTGGCAGCTGAAGATTAGAGACTTGTCCAGGATTCATGAATGCTGCCGAGGTTGCCCATCTGGATAATATTTTTGAACATGAAACTGGGGAAAGGTTCTTCTTGTTCAGAGTCTGGTTAGTTTTGGTGGTGGTGAAGGTGGTTGTGGATGGTCGATTTGATTTGATGAAAGATGTGCAGAGAGTCTGGAAAGGATATCATCAGTATCACCAGCTTACCCTGGGAAGGGACACACTGCCAATAATAAGATGTGGAATAAAAATATATGAAAAATAACCAGCCTGGGTCTCTTTGAGATATGTTTTGAGAGGGTGGACTAGACAAGTATCATATACTAGTGTACTAGTATTGCTTGGGTTTTGGAGATGGTAAGTGGGAATATCATCATCAAGCATGAAACTTGAAGATCGAGATCCTCAATGCTTTCCCCTTAGCAAACAACTTTCTATCTCTTGACGTATGTACTCTATAATTTTGTTTGTTTGTTTAACTACTTGTCCGTAACTGCTGGGCCGATTTTAAATCTTAATAGCTCATTCGAAGCACTTGACTAAGAAGGCTAGAGATGTAACGGTGACGTTCAAAAAATTCTAAATTTAACTTTCGAAAAAGGTCCTTATCAGCAGTGGCCCATTAATGGGCCTGCAGACGCCTGGTATATGTATATATATTTTTTTAAATAAAACTTTCTCTCTCTCTAATGATCTCACCATTAAATAAGAAAACATCTGGAGCTTATGTATACATTCTCCGACCGAGCATCATCATCATGAAGGAGATGTAAAAAAGTTGAGTCGAGTGCCACCACTGCCACTCCAAGTTGGTTGTGTGTGTATGTGGGGAGAGAGTCGGTTATTCATTTAGAGTCGATTCAATTCCAAATTGAAATCAATTGTGAAGGAAATAGTTTCTCCTCAGCAGACCTTTGAATTCCCATAGATTGTGAAAAGAAAGTCGATAGTAACTTGTAGAACTTGGAAAGACTTGAAGGTTGACTAACTGACTATACACAACCTGCCACCACTACTGCTTCTGCTACTGCTGCTGCCAGTACACACAGCTTGTCCGGTGGTGGTGGTGGTGGTGCATTGCAACGAAACTGCGGCGAGGGATCGACAAGTAATTCCAGTGAATTGCAGTGAGTCAAGCGAAGTTCCGGAGGAATTACTCGTTCCATCCATCCATCTCTTGGCTTGGTATCCGAATTCGTGTTTTTCAGTTTTTTTTCTTCTCTCTCCACAAGACAGAGGGGAAAGTGGATCCGGTGGTTGGGTATGTTTTTTTCTAGCTACGGAGGAGTATATATAGGATGGATATGTCGTGTGTATAGGAAGAGGAAATTAGAGGAGCACACAATAAACCTTTCTCTACGGGGAAAAGAAGCATAAAATCTTTCTCAATTTGAAGTACAATACCCACTTTCGGGCTTGGACGGAAGTGTTTTTTTTCTTCCTTGGGGAAGTCAGTGGCGTTTACAGAGGGATAAATAACTTGAGCAAAAGTTTAATGTAAAAGTTTGAGAATGAGAGAAAAAAATCCTAGAGAATTTTTGCAAGTAAGATAAACAAAATCTTCAAGCCGAATTTTTTTGGCATTGTTGGTGTTGGTGCCAATGAGTTGGATTCAGCTCGACTCATAACAGTCATAACTCTTCGAATCATTGGCCGCACTAGTTTGAGAAACACGGTGGTGATTATTTTTCTGTTTTTATATACTCTATAATTGTTTTTAAACGTCCGTTTGTGTATTTCACAACTCCTCGATAACTATATGACAGTTTTTGGAAGCTGTAGCTCATTCGATACGCTTGTCTAACGACGTCACCATTGAATTTATGATGCTGTCGAAAATATATTCCATTGACCATACAAAATGTCAAATTATTTTTCGGTCCCATTCGGGTTTGTGATTTACTAGTGTTTTGCATAATAGGATTGCTGATACCTCTGATATGATCTTCACTATAGCCTGTCTGAATTTATCTTCTCTATAGCCAGTTCCATCATCCCGCTCTAATGTCCAAGATGTTGTTGTCTTGTAAATTGTAATTAGGTAAATTGTTGACACGTGAATTAATGTCTGGGAAAAGGATTGTCTCAAGACAAGAGATAAGAAACGTCAACCCGTCCTGATTTCATGGAGATTGTAGAATAAGAAGAAGAAGAATCATAACTATGAGAGTTAGTGTGGGTTTCCTTGGTCTGGATGTGATGTGATTATAATGTTGATAATAAAAGGAAAGTATTAATTTAGCTTCTCCCTCCCGTCTAAGTGAAATAAAAGGGAGAGAGAGAACCCGGGAATCACCGAAGGGTAAAGATAAGACAGGCCCAAGGATAAGTGAGAAATGTATTAAATGGAAGAACACGTCGGGAGACAAAACAGAAAATCGGGGATTCAGACTGCGTACCGGGCTTGACACCAATCCCGTGTCTCCATTTCACATCTCCCCGAACTTTCTCTCTTCTCTTGTCTCCATCCATTCTTCACATGACCCGAGTGGGCTTTCTTTTTCAAGGAAGAGTCCATCAACTACGTGAGGGACACTCTGCGATCTTACCCGGCCCTCTCATTCATCACCTGGTTAAAGATTGCTCCATCTTTGACACTGGATCCCATCCATATCCCTCTCTGAGGAGAAAGGCTTGACAGATGAATCCGCAGGTCCTAACGACCTTGAGGGGATTCAATGTCAAAGAATTCGTTCGAGGCTTGTCTCCTTTAGCTGGAGGATGAGAGTATAGATTACCGAGGGTGTGATTGGAGCGGGTTGTAGGGACTATGATGCTCTGTTGGCAATAAAGGAATCGGGTGGACTAGGAAGGTGTATCTCAGTAGGAGGTGGTGAGGTGTTCTGTTCGTCTCATTGTTTCACATGGATCGTAGGATATTAGATCAGAGGTGACGAGGGGGCTGTCTCAAGTGTCAGCTATGATTTTAAGGGCCTCGCTACGTTTCTCGGAAGAAAAACAAGGGAGATTATTGATCTTTTTAAGTATGTCCGGGTTGGTTAGTTGTGAAAAGCTCTGGAGGGTACAGGGAACTATGAAGTTTGGAAAGCCTGGTGACCTATGACCTTTGTGACGCTTATGAACACCACCTGCGAAGTGTCTCTTATCCTCGGATTGAGCAAGATGTATCACAGAGGATGCTCCAGTTTTTTTTCCTTCTCTCTTTGAACGATTTGTACCCGGTTGGTCTGGTTGACTAAGCCCCCTCGGCTCAATTTTAGTGTATGGGAAAGGAAGGAGGAAGTTATTGGATGTTGTTTTTGATATCTTTTGGTGGTTAACGTGTTGGCTGTGGCAATGGACCGTGTTATTATTTGAACTAAAAGGAGACAATCGAGCCACTTTCTCTAGATTGTCTTGGAGAGAGAGGGTCTGTCGTTCAACCGTATGGAGCACAAAAGAGAGAGAGAGAGAGAAAGTATGTAACTCCGATATCCGATATTACTTTTCATGCGGGTTCGGTATTTTTTCCCCTGGTATTCTTTCGTCCAAGGAAATTAGGCTATTGAAAAATTGAACATGTTCCCTGGAGATCGGTACAAGGACGGATTTGGGTTTGCATTTGTGAGGTAGACAGTTAGAATGGAAATTGATATGACAATACCCTTGGTTTTGCCCGTTTGGTAGGGCTTATATGATCACCCATGTCTGTCTGTCTGTATGTTGCTGCGATAATTCTCGACATAGTTAACCTAGAATCCTGAAAACGTCCGTCAAAATTGTCCAGATCCACCTAAGTTCACAGACTTGATCTTATAGTACAAAATAAACGGCGAGTCCGCGAGTCCGAAGTTTGGGTCGATTATGATCAAAGGGAACAATGGGGTCTGACTGTAGGAGATGTCTCGTAAGATTGACATAAAGTACAAACGAACGGGCCTTTCGTAGCTGCTCGAATAGGTTTTTATGTCATCACATGATTGTATAAGCCGATAGTTTGCGTATGTATAAAAAAGCTGGTAATACAATTTTTTTTAGTATTTCCACCACCACTAAAATCCAGAATCTAGTACAATGTCAAACTATCCATTGTTCACCTGGAGTGACAATAAATGTCAGTGGAAATACGGCCATTGTCCTAAATGTTGGGGATAAACGGTGAGGGAAAGGATGTATAGGCCTCGATAGCTTTCTCTGCAGATGGACCCGTCCATAAAAAATGGAGGTGTGTAATAAAACATGGGAAAGAAACCGGGAGTTTCGCTGTGTATGTATATAAGTAAGAGTGTTATGGGGAACCCGAGGTGACGTGGACAAGTGGGCCCTTCATAAGTTGCTCCAAGTCCAATATTTACTTTGAGATATTGGGAAACTCTCTTGTTAGGACCAAAGAGCTTGGAAAAGCGAGAGAGAAATTGGATTTTTTATTATTTTTTTTATATATAAAATACCCGATAGGGTCTCTTTGGCATTTTTGGATATCAATAGGATGGGGCTGTGTCCGTGTGGGTTTTGCACGCGTGCTGGGTTGTTGAGAAAGAACCCGAGTCATTCTAGACTTCTAGAGTGTAGAGTTTGTCGTTTAAGTTGGTCGTGGTACGAAAGTTTCAAGTGTCTTGTCGTGAGTCGTTCCGGATATAGAATTGTGCGTGAGGATATGCATCGAGCTTGCTTTTGTATTTGTTTAGACTTTACGTTTTTTATGATGAGTTGGGATTTGGAAAGTTTTTTTGAGTGGTGGGTGTATTTTGCTTTTCGTGCTTTTTTCATGTTCTTGAACTAGGAAATTGGTGGTGGAATGTTCTACGAGGATAAAGTTTGAAGTAAATCAGAAGCTTGAATCTGGCCAAACTATCGTTATCCTTTGGCAGAGAGTTTATAGATGATTAAAAAATAAACAGTTGATCGATTTTGAGGTTAAATGCCAAATTTGGAACAGTTCAGGTCAGAAGGATCAAAAGAACTTTCCAGTTTTTAAATCGGTCGGGTAGTTCTAAAAGCGGATTAGAAATCAGACGGACAAATATTTACAGCCAATTGTGTTAAGTAATAGGTTCAAAAATGTGAAGAAAAGTATTGTAGTTTGAAAGATTGTATAGTGATTAAAAATAAATGGATTATATGTAATATTTAATTAAAAATTGAAATTCAAGTTTCAAATACATTTCCTGGAAAATGCATATTTCCAAGTGTTCCAGGCTACTTGCAAGCACTTTGATAGGATTTAATGCTCCCGCTTCTGCTCGAGTGTTTTTTGAGAATTAAATAAATATATTTTTGAGTTTGTTTTGATATTCGAACGGTAATGGATCCTCTTGGTTGGTATTTATTATTTTATAAAACGAGGAAGGAGGAAGGGTTGAGAGATATTAAGTGCTTTTAAAAGTTGGATAAATCTCACGTTCCGGGCCTAATGACTGCATTACCCCTAATTTATGAGATGTCTCAATCTAAACGATTCTTCGAGACTCTTCGTCGAGTGGAGGTGGCACATTCTCCTCTCCTCTCGTACCTCTCCAAACCCAAGACATCCTTTGCTAAATAGTCATCTATCTTGCCCCCTGTTATATGGTAAATCACAAATATATATCTCACAAGTCAGAGCCACACTTTTCTTGATAGAGATTTGTGTGTTATATTTCAGGGTCGTAAGTCTCGGGTGGCTAGTGTCTATAATGGCAAATGCAGAGAGACAGGCATGAGGTGTTTGGAGTTGCATTTCACTTAACTGATCGAAGATTTGTTCGAAAAACTTAGGTTTTTTATCGATCGGATGGTGAGAAAGCGGGCTACGACATTTTTGGCGATTTAAGTAGATTTTTTTTATCGCAAATCCCCGAGATCCGACTCTGAGGTAATTGATTCGGAGAGTCAGATGTTGAAGCCCGGACGTAAATCCGGGGGTGAGAAATGAGTTGATGGTGATGGTGACACTGCACTGGTGACAGGGTACGGGATGCATTAGATGTGACTATTATAGGCATTAAGTGCGTGTGTGTGTGTTTATTAGTGTTTTCCCTTATGGTGGATAAGTTACCCGGGTGTATTTGGGGTCTTGGAAAGGGTAATATTATTTTTGAGTGTCTTATGCCCGAGTTGGGTTCTTGAGCTTGTGTGTCGGAGTTGGAGTAGTAAACCCTCCGGGAAGATTCTTCTTGTAAGGAAACTGTCAACCGTTTAGTCGTTATTAATGTATTTGTGGGGCCAGGAGAAGTCAGATTTCTCTCAGGGATTCCTTTCAATTTGAGTTCAATTTTTTTATCCCCCCCTCTAAAGTCCCGCATGGCAACTTTATTTCGGGGAGGAAGATTTTTTCCTTTTCAGCTTAATGGTTTTCCAGCTTAAGAAAAAAGAGGTTTAATGGCCCTATGGGGAGTTATGTTGGATTGAAATTTCTTTAAAAAAAAGTTGAATAAAGATCTACAGCTTCTAGAAGAGTTCTCCTCAATCTAGAGTTTAAAGATGGTAGATTAGATTTTTTTTCAGTAAAAAAACACATTAAAAAAGTAGATGGTCTTTCAGAAAGTTGGTGACAGTCGAATTGTTTCAAGGGAACTTTTGCATATTGTGACCGAGAGGGGCAGGGGTGGTCACACATGTGTATCTCACACTTGGCGTGTCAGTAGTTTTAATGCCGGATACTTTTGAGGATGAAATTTGTGTGATTTGATATTTGTCATGTAAAATATAGGGATCGATTTGGAGTAACTTTTCCAGGAATGTCTGTAAAGTTAGGACCGAATTCGGGGCTTAGTGTATATGTGTTTTATGTATGCACGGAGGGTTTATTAGTATTAAAGTAGAGTTGGGAAAAGGCGAAGGCGTAATACGAGGAGGCAGTAGAACTATAGAGTAGAAGTCAAAAAGCATCAGTTTGGTTTACGATCACTGAGATCATTAAGAGACCCTTTTTATTATGAGGGTATATCGTGTGTGTGGGGTATATATGCTATTTGCTACATACACCCCTTTTCCATGTAAATGGAGCCTGTGAGGAAAATTATGCTCTTTAGTTGAGATTTTATGAACTCTTGTGAATATATATTTCCTAAGCTTGAGCTCCTTTTCGGTAGTTCCATAAAATATACCCGGGAACTTTAGGGTCTTGGAGATTGCATATTACTCTCCTGCCATACTGCTGGGGCTCTAGAAACTTAGAAACGACCTTTTCTACTATGTATGGGGTCCCCTACTATCGTAAAATAGGGAAGAATTCTATGGGGACTCTGAGGGATGGAGATTCTCGAGCATTTCCTGGTGATGCTAGGGTTAGTGATGCTAATGAGTCGAGTTTAGTGAGTTTGAAGCCGACTCAACTCATGTGAGCTGAGTTATGGCTCGAGTTGACTCAAACTCAGTGGCATATCCCTACAGTGTCCAAGAATAATATGGAAATAGTTGGGGAAAGCTTTAGCAAGGCGTTTTTGTATAAGCAAAGAAATTAATTAGTGTTTTTGATACAAAAACGATTAATTAAGAGGATTAGTTAATTACTTTTGCTTGTTGTTGTTGTGTGTGTGTGCATTGTGTTTTGGATTGAGGAGTTGTGCGTGTGCCCTTATTGGTTGAAGGGTCTGAGGGAAGTTGAAACGTTAAACGGTTTGGGAAGAAGAAGACAAGGGAAGCGGAAATTAATTAAAGCCTGCTAAGTTATATGTACCGACAGAGTCTCAAAAGTTTCCAGAGAGAGAGAAATTTGTTTTGTTATATATTGCAAAAGCTAATACTGAAAGGCTGACTCGGGCAAGATGTTGTTTATAATAAAGACGGGGTACGGGGAGGAGGTTGACTCGGGCAAGATGATGTGAATACACAGGCAGGAGGTTGGCCTGACAATCTCATCTCCCTTTTAAAGGGATCCAATTAATTTGTTCCTCCTACAAGTTATTATAGTACTCTCTTTAATAGCTGTCAGATCAGAATCAACTAATTTATACGGTACATGACAGGTCATCAAGTTCCTTTTTTGGGTATCATATATTTTAGATCTGATTTCGAATCTCGATACCCGGGAGATACCTGTCTTATTTTTGTGCATTAGAAAAGTACAAGCACCTCTATTCCATGGCAGTTCATCTAGTTCCATCCAGAATATCTTATCTTAGAGCTCCGATCTCGAATTTCGATACCCGGGAGACAGTGGAGACACTACCTGTCTTATTTTTGTACATTAAAAAGCACATTATACCATTAGTGTCATCAAGTTCAAGGAATGTCCAGGGTGTCATATCGAATCTTGATACTCGGGAGACACACGGTCATATCTTTAATGCTGAGTTGGGCCCGACTTCATATTTACTTCCATTCAAATTAACATTGGCGTGAGTATGGACTCGTGTTCAACTCAGCATTACAGATATGGCCGTACCTGTCTTATTTTAGGAAATAAATTTATAAACACACATAAGTCCTATTAGTAAGCATCAAGATCTTTAGTGAAGGGTACCATGGAAGTGCCTGGAAGTAGATCAATGATCCTTATTTACATTTAAAGTTGTGCCATAACTTTAAAAGTTTCATTAAGCTCGTAGATTTTTTCGTATAGATACGGGGAAAGGTTATCCCATACTGTTTTTTGAGTGGGGAAGTGCCCGGGATGTGTAGAATCGACTTGAAGTATGAGAGATTCAAACGCTGTAGTGTATAGAATTTGATTGGTGTTTAGCTCTAGTCTAATGGCCTCCTTGTATATACAAGACTCGGCTGTGGACTCTAAATGGGGAATTGAGAAGCTTTGGCTTTTATATACGAGTTTGTTCTGGAATGGCCGTTTTATTTGATTACACTCATTGTTGGCTCTTAGCTTAAACCTCGGTCTTTTGAGATGATCCTTTATAAACTGGGATGTACAGAGTTATAGGATCATTACTTACAGGGTGGAGTGGGGTGATCCGCACAGAACGTTGGTTTAGTCCTCCGCCAAGGTTCATGGAAGTGTAGAGGTAGAGGTGTTGGTCGGTATGGATGATCTCAATCTTTCAGGTAGAGAGGGGATCGTTTTAGTTTTAGAGACAGTAAGGGAAAGTGAGTTGGATTTCCTTATAAATATTTAATGGATTTCCTCGAGTCTTGTTTATAGCAAACTGGTAAAAGATAAGACGAGCTGTAGAGGACCGGACTTGTTGTTTCTCTTTCCAACATGTTCGGGATGGGAATTAGGGATCATGAATACTTCAGCGAGATTCTAAAAGGTTCGGATACACAAAGGGCTCGAGATGTATGGAATTTATACAGGCTTTACTGTATAAAAAAACTTTTTCAAGAGTGGAAATCGATTCTGGTTACTTTAAGGACTTTATGGGCAGAGTTATTTGTTAAATGCGATAATATAATATCGATGAGTTTGAAAAGCTTTTATTGAGTTTGATTATATAGTTGAGTTGAGACTGGTCGATAAGTGAAAAGGGTATGTTTTCAAGGCTTTCAAGGTTGGAAGGATTGTTATTTTAAAGGCTTGAAGAACAGAGTATATGTCGATGCGTTTGAAAAGCTTTTGTCGATGACGGATGGAGAATATTTTATTATTGAATTGAAATAGGAGCAATAACAGAGCTTCCGGTGCCGTTAAGAGTTATAATTGTTTCGGTAGTGTATGTCTATAGGTTCAGGTTGAATTATAATTTTTTGAAAGAGTTAAGTTGTGGATAGAAAGAATGCTACTAATGTAAATAACTCAGCGGTAGCCGCAGAGAGAGGTTAGCCACCCGGGGTGAAAGTTCAGTGGCAACTTATAATAGAGTTGAACCGAATCCCGGGTATGCTCTCATTATTTTCATTTCGTCTTGAGTTTAAAGAGAGGGGAAATGTGGTGGAAAGAAAATAGAAAGACGACATAGACCACCGGCACGAGGAACATAATATTTATTCATGAATCAAAACTTGGGGAGCTCTCTTGAAAACTTTTTTTTAAAGAATAACAACACTATTGTTCAACAACTTTGGCAGGAATGACTTTGGTAGTTTGAATGATTCGAAACCTGACTGTGCAAAAGAATCCGGAAATTTGTGTATTATTTTTCATTTCCTTAAAGTATATCTACTCTATAATTACCTAAAACTGTATGTCTGTCTGTACGTATGTTTCGTTTCACTACTTCTCCATAACTTTTGGACCTTTTTGAAAGCTGAATATTTCATTCCACTTACTTGGTTTGTAAATAGCCGAGAAATATAATTAAGAAGCTGTCGAAAAGATTTAAAATTCTAAAAATGACTAATACGATAAGGCTTCATTAAAAGGGAGGCTCCACAGTTAAGCCGGCCAATATGTCTCAATGGACCTCCATATTTCAAGTACCACTGTTAAGCCTCATTTATGTTACGCCTTTTGCGAATTCCTAATTCACGTTTGATATCTTAAGAATGTTAAAAAAATTAAACTGAACCCGTGTAAGATATATCATCAAAAGGGAAAAAGAAAGTGATACAGTAAACGAGGCTTTGCCAGTAAAATTTTTTTATCCCTTTAAGCCGATTGGAAAGAGGAGAGCCCTTGGAGGCACTCTTATTCAGCTACGAGGCATAAAATAGGAAAGCATTCAAGTAGGTCCTTATCAGTAGTGGCCAATCAACGGGCTTGCAGCCACGTCTAGTACTAGTAGCAATAAATAATCATCTCTCTGTTAGTTATTCCTTATTTGAACATGCTTATAAAAAATATAAAAATGAAAAATCAGGTTTGTTGACCTTTTGGATTAATTATGCAGTTGCAGTTTATTTTGCATTTACTAAAAAAACGTAACCATCTTTCCACATAAAAGCCAAGACGAAGACGAGGAGACAAGTCCACTTGCTCAAGAGTGAATAATTTTAAAGTTTCATAGATGCGGTTTAAAAAAGGTGAAAAAAGAAGCAGAGGTGGTATTAAAAAAGTGTATAATAGAATATGGTAATCTCTCTTATATTATTAACAAGCACACACTTGTCCCTCAATGAGAGAAATAAATTAAATCGCTCTCAAGGGAGGATTTCCACATGATCATTTCCATCCTCTCGGTTGATAATAGTTTAATAGTAATCACACACTTGAATCTCTGATGACTACGGGCTATATTCTCTTATTAAATTATAACACTCCACTGGCTCAGACTCATAAACAAGAGATGATGATAATATGCCAGTGGTGGTGGTTGGTGGTGGTGGTTGATGGCTGGTCGATGGTGGTGGTGATAGTGCTAATCTAATTTAAAGTTTTTTATTAAAATTTTTTTATTCCCTTCTTAAGGCCCAGTTGTAAATTAGAGATTACTTAAGTATAGCACAGGCCCGAATGGTGCCATAAATATTTTTCCATTTTGTGACCTTTTTGAATGTCAATGGTCAATGTTTTCGACAACTTCATAATCATAACTGACCTCCTTGGTCAAGTACATCGAATGAGATATGCAGCTTTCAAATCGGCCCGGTAGTTATGGAGGAATAGTGACATCCACAGATATTTAAAGTGAATTATAGAGCAGATGGGCAATCCCACTCTCTCTCTTATAATCGTAAAACAATTCGGGGATAATCTTTGGGATTGTAAATTTATTTCCAAGCTGTTTGGGTTCTATATCGTTCCCGAGTAAACTGTAGAGAGGCTATATGCTGTTATTATAGTTGACTTATCTTAAAGTGTTAGTGCCTTTTGGGATTAAGGGAACTCGCGGGCTTAAATATGACAAGAGAAGTCCATCCCACTTTCAAAAGATTAGAGCTATGCTAATGAGAACCTGTTCATCCCAAGATTTATGGACGAGATTCACACCTACCCCTTCCAATTGGTAGAATATACATGAAAGGAATCCATACAGAATATATTAAAAGCAGGACATAAGGGCCAAGGAAAAAATCCCCTCTGGTCCATCTCTCTCAAGTATGAAATGGTCATGGTTAGCAGCAGTGTCTGGAAAAACTAAGCTAACTCGATGGATTCAAAAACCAGACGAGCCAGAAGCCCAATAGGGTCTACCCGATTTTGTGACACACGAAGGAGACAAGTCCGGAATGAGATAGCTCGTTCTGGTCGAGGATCTTGTGTAGAGTAGAGGGCAAGGAAGCGTGGCCTGTTCGAGGAGGATAACGGGACATGTGGGCTAATAAGATGTATTGGATTCCTTACACACTTTATAAGGACTAAAATATAATACTGATGTTATACTGAGGCGTACACAGGCCCGTTTATGGGCCACTATAATCATAATTAACTTTTTTTTGGAAGTCAAGGATGAAAATTTTTGACAGTATCATAATTGTATTCTAACCTCCTTAGTCAAGTGTATTGTATGAGCTAAGCTATTAAGATTTTAAATCAGTCCAAGAAGTTGTGGAGAGACAGTGAAGCAAACAGACAGAGATTCCTAGGGAATTATCGAGTACTCAGGAGCGATGTTGGCCATTAAATTATTTAACTATTTTTTAAGGTCAAGGGTGGATTTTTTTCACCGGCGGCTTCAAATTATATCTCTATCCTTCTTAGTCAAGTGTATGGAATGAGCAATTGAGATTTATAATCGCTCAAGTAGTTATGTAGGACTAGTGAAACAAACAGACAGAGATTTTAAGGGAATTATATAGTAGATGTTATAAAGCAATTGGTATTCTCACAATTCCCTACAAGACGTCCGTACCTTGGACCGGTGGGGGCATGGTTGGTATTTATATGGAGACAAGTAATACGAAGAGAGAGAGAGAGAGAGAGTAGTTGGGTGGGTAATTTAATGTATCTCTTGTGGCTCTCATATTTCACTCCGTGTTTGACACACTCCAGTGACTTTTGGCCATTCCTTATAATATTCCTTCATCTCTGGGAAGGAATAGCCTGGATAGCCCTGGAGTCTCGACGAAATGAAAAACTTTACTGAAAGAGATGCGAATAATAGGAAACAATGGCCTTTTTCGAGATATGAGTCTTTACAGGGAGGAGGGACTTGTACTCGTGTTGTGTCCTTATGGCTTGTCACATTTGCATCTTCCTCCCCAAACATCTTCTCGAGTCCCTTAAAAAAGCTCTGTTCCCCATACCTTTTATGTATGTAATTCTTGGGGATGGTAAAGGGACTTTTGACAGGTGTCCTCTGAGCTACTTCCGTCTTAAAATTTTTTGTCAGTGTGTATACAAGTCTACACCCTGAACATGTAATAAGCTGAGACGCTGGTGTTGCATGTTGGTCGAATAATAAGATTGTGTCACACTCTCTTCTAATGTTAAATGATGAGACGAATGAACTTACAAAGTGGAAAGACAAGGCACGTCTCATTCTGTTTGTATCTTCTTGAATTCTTGAGTCTCTCTCTTTCTTTCTTGTTGTTATGAAAAACGGTACTCCCTTATTTGGTCACATACAAGCCAAGATGATAGAGAGACAGAGACTATTTATTCTCAGTCTTCTTGGCTTACCTGTCTTTTTATTCCTTTCTTGGCTCGCTTCTTCAGTGTAGGGAAATATATCAAAGTTGGGGCAAAAAAAATTAAACAAAAATGAAGGCATGGTTGTAGTAACAGTAGTAAGTACTAGTAAGTACTAAGGTGTTGTTCTTTTATGGAAATAAATTTTATTAGCTTAATAATAATATCAGAACGAAAAAAGAGTCGAGGTGGAATGATAAGAATTGAGATGATATACTTTTTTATGATTTACCTAGGCGTCTACAGTCCCATCGATGGGCCATGAAGACCTTTTTGAAGGTCAAGAGTAGATTTTTTTGCAAACATCGTAATTATGTCTCTGGCCTGATTAGTCTAGTAAATAATTTAATCGGTCGATATCCCAAGTTTTTATCCCAAATTATTCCAAAAGCATTTCCCCCAAAATTCCCGTATCCAAAATTAAGATCTTCTGGTATTGTATTTTTTTAGGATATGGACCTAAGACCAGTATATTAATTAGATGAGATATTCAGCTTTTAAATCGGCCCAGAAGTTAGGGAGGAGTAGGTAAACAGATAGGCAGACAGACAGACAGACAGATATTTTCAGGGAATAATGGTGTAGATTTATTCTCTACGTACTTGTCTAATTTGGTCTTACTCGTTCTGTATGTCTGATATTTGATTATTGGCTTGGGATATGGGTGGAACATGCCCCAAAGGGGTTGTGAAGATTGTCCTCAGGTCGTAAAGAAATAAGAGATGATTTTTTTTAACCTTGGGGACACAATTTTTATTCCCAGCACATTTGCCAGAAGAGGATTATTATTTTCTCCTTGTTCTGTAGTCTCTAGTTTGGTTAGTTATGAATAATCACGTTTTTAATCATAAATGTTCTGAAAGAGTGGGATGGAATAGTTTCAAGGACTTTGTCTTTGCAAAGTTTGATAAACTTGTTGGAACTTTAAGAGTTTACAAGGGGCTTATTTTATCAAAAAAGTTTTAGTAGTAAACAATTATAAATATGCCCCCACAACCAAGATGACTTCCCTACCTGTCAACCTCGATTCAAAAGAATCCTCGAAAACAAATAAAACTACTCAGCTTTTATTAAATGTCAAATTATATGGGGAATTAGCTTGAATTTGTCAAGCCTTATAAAACTTTATATCAAAAATATAACGTAATTGCCAATTTCCAAAGCCTTAAGATGAAGAAACTTGATCTTATATGGATTTAAAAAAAAACACATTATTAATGGATACATCGACAATGGAGAGTTGAGTACGTCGTATTCGTCGTCATACTCACGGTCACGACACTGTTAATTTAAATGGGAGTGAGTATGACGACGTCTTCAACTCTTTGTTATCGATTTGGCCATAATGCCCGGATTTAATTTTAGCTGGCATGACCGAATTAGCTCGCTCCCGACTTTCTAGAGAGCTGGCCTTTGAAATTCGAATGTCGACGTCAACATGTTCGTTTTAGCTTTTTGCATGAAATCCTTTCCTCTATTTAAAGATGTCATAAATCTTTCGGCTTTTGTGCTGGAGTCGTATGGAGTTGGTTATTATGGAGTCCAAAGCGTTTTTATGAATAGCACCCTCACATGGAGGTCGCAAGGATGAAAGGAAGAGTCTCAATTGTTCAATTAAGACATGAGATCATAAATCCGTGTTAGGTTGAAAAGGTAGATGAGAATTTCAAAGGGCTTATAGCCAAAGGTAATTTTTTATTCCTACTAAAAGTCAAAATTTCTCCTCTCTGTTCAATCCACAAGAGAGTCGAGTGTGACTGGATTCTAGTCCAAAGGGTTGGTTAACATTCCATAGGAGTTTGTAAACAGGTTTATTACAAGTTTAGCACGAAACTCGGTGGATTTTTTTAATTTTTGAGACAAATCATGAAAAATTTAATAATTGTTTTCTTTCCTTTGAAAATTTCAGATAATCTTGAAGGATGAAGAGCGAGGGGAAGCTGAGCTTCGGGCCAAACGACTTCTCAACTGTGAAAAGAGGAAGAACTACAAATTCGACATCACGGCTGTCAGTTGTCGGGGGGATATGTCTGACAAGTATGTCAATTTTTTTATAATATGCTTTTCAAGCCGGATATCTTTCCCAAGATTTAAGGTATGTTTCTGAAGGTATTATATTGCCATCAATCAGAATGCACTCGGAAATATCAATCTCCTTTCAACCGGTTACCTGCAATTTAGCCTGGATATTATTGACACTAGTGGCATGTAATATCATAACCGATGGTGATTCCAATGAGTCGAGTTGAATGAATTTGAGACTTGAGGCAAACTCAATTGTACTCAACTCAAGTCAAATGAGTTGAGTCGAGTTGACTCAAATTTAATGGCATCACTGACTGTTAGATGATTGTAATGTATTCCAATTTCCAATATCCTAGCTCTAATGATAGGATATGATGTAATTTGAGATATTATTGTGATAAGCAAGAGCAAACAGGTATGGGCTAGTTCATGTTCATCTTCTGCCTTTGTAGTTTCTAGAATGTAGAATTGTCATAATAATAATAATATAATAATATTGTAGTATTATGTTTTAATTGGAATGTGTAAAGACCGAGAGGGGCTCTCCGTGACAGGCTTCCCTTTTTCTAGAGAATAGCAAAGCAATTTGAACTTGAGAGTTTTGCAAGGGGTACACAAAAAAAGAGTCCTCCTCTTCATGGCTCATTGCCATCTTTCATTGTTCACCCTGGTGTTCTATTGTTGTCTTTATAATTGGGAGCTGTAAAGGATTTTTTTATTGTGCATCTTCATTCAGGGGGTGACAATTTTATTAAAGGGAAAAGGTATCAAGTCTAAAATTGTGGAGCAACTTTGCTATAATTATGTTGAACTTCTAGGGTCCATACCCTCTGGGGTAATTGTAGGGAAATTTTAAAATGCAGATCTGTTTTCATGGAACATCCTAAAAGTCAAAGAGTAAAGAATTTATTTTGAACTTTCTTTTGATTCGGAGAAAAGAAAAGAGTAGAAATGAAGTATGAGATGATTGACACTAGAGTAAATGGTTTGGCCTCACTCTCTGTGGTCTCTGTATCTTATATACTATTCATGTATAAGAACATATATATTTTGAACATATATAGAAAGTAGAAGGATCTCTGCTGAGAGATTTTTGATAAAATGAAATGGAAGAGTGTTTCTGAAGGCTTTAGGCTTGACTTGTCAAAGGTTCCATCCAAAATCCCGAGCATCCCTTTGTTCCTCTCTCTCTCTCTGTGTGTAGGGATGGGCCGGGTCCTATTACTTGCTCCGAGGGGGTTCTGTTCTAGTTATTGATAAGACGGATGACTCCTCAGTGGGTGATCGCCAAGGGAAACTATTGGGCTCATAATATATAGAGTTGAGAAAACTTATGAGGGACACTAGGGTGAAAAGTCAGAGCTTTTTCTATTGCCAGAGAAAGTTTCCTTAGATTTAAGAATCAACATGTCAGACATATGTCTATTCAAATTAGGTATGGATCGTGTGGGTTGTACAGAATATCTCTTCGGTATCAGTTTTTTTTTCTGTCCACCATCACGGCAGATTTGTCATCGGGGTCAGGGGGATCCTCGGAAATGATACTCTGACTTTCTGGGTATGGATTATGGATTTTACTGGGGGTTAAAAGCTGAAAAAAGGAGAAAATGTTTAAAAGCTAAGAGTATGTAGATTTGTAAAGAGTGGTTGGGGGAGGTGGGTTAGAAAAAAACATAGTTGATTAGAAGTGGAATAAAATGTAAAGAAGGTAATATATCTTTGTCAGCATTGACGGTGGAACTCCTGGCTCGGCTCTGAAATGTCTGTCTTCCAATAAGGAGAAAGCACGAACGATCAACTTCGAGAAGACATTTCTTGTATTTTATTCAACAGGCTTTGAGAATATCTCTACACACAAGAAAGAATAGAGATGAAAGGATTCAAGGGCCGTTCGTAAATAATCGTAAATAATTTTGCTAGGTTGGGACACTAGACCCCCGAGGGTCCCTATTTAGGGTTAGTATGGTCCTGTCTACTATAAGATAGGGAGGATCTAAACGGACTTGACCTTTGTGTTGACGTCGGTGCTAGAGTCCTTACGGGCTTATCTGATAGTCCCTTTGAAAGTGATTGAGGTAATCTCTGTTAGTTTTTATGGACTGCCCTTGGCAGGGGTTCAAGTAATTGGAGTAAGTGGATGAGCCCTTGTTCTCGTATGAATGTCGGTAGGATGTGTAGTTTAGTCCATGATGGAATGCGAGGATAGGGAAGAAAGGGGGGTTTTAGTTGAAATGAGAATTGAATTTAGTATTCAGTATTCCCTCTTTCTTTCCGATCTTTTCTTTGGGTCTGAATTTTGGGGGTAGACGGGAGAATGGCGGATGCATGTCTTGAATTTTAACAAACACGTCCCAGCTCCGCTATATCCTCTTTGTGCTCGGAATTTATTTCGACTTGCAGAGTTGGAGGAAGGGAGAAGATAAGGTATGAATAGATTATCCCTCTTTACCAGTACAACCTTCCATACTCAAGCAACCACTACTTGGAAGACAAAGAATGAGACTCCGAATTCGGATTTGAGGATTTATCGTCTCCGACAACTGAATCATCTTGGGTAGAGCAGACTTGGGTGTGTCAGGCTCTATTGGCAGTTTTTTCTTTCGGGTCTGGCCTTTCTACCCGGAAAGCGTTTCGGGACCTCTGGATCTTTAGAATTTGTGTATCTATGAGAGATTACAGGATTGACAATTTTAATGCAAGGTTCTCTATTAGCTTGTAACGTATTTTGTATTTATTTACAGTGCCACTGTTCACATCAGCGTCGTGGATGTCAACGAGTATGGCCCGACCTTCTTGGAACCTTCGTATGTGAAGCAAGTGGATGAGGGACGACTATACGATTTGATTATCCGGGTAGAAGCGACGGATCGTGACTGTACTGCCAAGTTCGGAGATATTTGCAAGTACGAGATCCTCACCACTGACCAGCCCTTCACGATCGACAATGATGGTAAGAACTTGTAACGATTGTCTCTCTCTCTTTTTAAAATACTTTTAGAATGACTCCACTTCTCCAGAGAGCTGAAGTTTAAGCTAATTACATGGGAATAGCCTAATTAATTGCCAACAAATTAATCCAAGCTTGTACTTGTGCCTTGAGAGTTTTGTATCGAAAGAACCCAACCCGACCAGCTCCTATATACTTGAGAGAAAGTTGTAGAGAAAAATTCCCTTGTGATTTTTCAATTTTGTGTACTACTTGGTGGTTTGTAAATTGCACAGAACTATGTAGTTTGTAACTCTACAGCATTTGCTATGGCAGTATCTAATTCTTATGCAATTTAACTTGAAGAGTTTTAGTATTGAGCAGGGTTTGAAAAAAATTCAATGGGTAAGCGTAAATGGTCGGAAATATTTGGGAAGGAGGAAAAGCATTGTTCCCTGGTAGAACAAAAGACTTTGCATAATTTAAATGGAGCAAGCTTGACTCCCTTATAATTACCCGGGAGTTTAGCAAACAAAGTAATTTATCTGAGCTAGGGCTTTTGGGCATTAGGAGCATCCTGTAGTAATTATTATGGGCTGTCCATGAAAAACGTGGTCAAACCACACTCACATCACCGGCAGACCGGTTCGTGTCAATTTTACCCGGAAGATGTGTATCCGTAAGTATGTACCCGAACTATTTGAACCGGTACCCGAGAATAAATTTGTACCGAAGGTAACAATGTACCCGAAAGATTTATAACGATGATGGGTAGATTTGTACATGTAAAAACGTCCATAGATACATATTTACCAGTACCAATTCCCCGGGTGCAACGCCTCGTTCAACTCTGACTCGAGGATTCAAGCTTGGACTTCAACTAAACGGCAGGGCCGCAGGTGTGGATTATATGCCCTAGGAAACTGCAGTCGATCTAATCTATTTAATTTAGTCTCTCAATGCATTTCCATGTGCTTGGAATAATTTAAATCCACAATTTAAATCCAGTATGGATGTTTTTTTTTTAAACGAATTATCTAAAGATTCCAATCGATTCATCTTATTAATGAACTGAAGGCGTCAATGGGGGTGGTACTAGTACTAATTAGATTAGAAAATTTTAGAACGATCGAGGTTGATAAGATTTTTGAGCGTATGGGTTGGTTGGTAGTGAGGATCTTGTAAGTGGCAGTGGCAGTTCTGGTTGGTCCTATTGTAAGGACAACGGATGCTAAGTCCAAAATGGGACTCGAGCAGATGAGAACTCATGGGAATCTAGTCTTCTGTCTTCAAGTGGGCAATTCCCTCTGTTCCCCATATTAATTTAACGACTTAGAGGTTGCTCGAGAATTGCAAGTGAGACTTGGGAACAGCCCTCAGTGGATCTATCAATATCACACACCCTACAAACTCCTTTGCTACGCGTATACTTTACTTTACATTTTAGAAGTACAAGGTTGAAGGTCTATGTCGATTGTTGAACATATGAAAAGGGCCTAGGTTTTGTGCTCCTACAGTTTGAATAGGACTTATGAGTTATTCCAGAAAACAGTTGCAACTTTTGGCGTGCTGTCATAGCCTTTGAATTATGTCCAAAATGCCCGATTTTTTTTGGTGTTTAAGGTCATTGCTAGTTAGGAAAGGGTTGAAGATAAAGTTCCTCGAGGGGAAGATTATTTCCGAGTGACGCAACTCAGATTTTTTAATTTTAAGGTCATTGTTAATTGTGAAAGGGCTCAATAGAAGGAAAGATTATTTTCAAGTGACCTATCCGGATTTTGTGATTTGTGTTTAAGGTGCTACTTGTAAAAGAGTTGAAGAGAAAGTTCCATGGGGGGGGGGGGAGATTTGACTTTTTCGACTTTATTTATGCTGTGAATAAAAGTTTAGTATCGATGACTCTTGGATTTTGAGACGGCTGTGGAATGTCCAAAAAGACTTTGAATTTAGTTTACCGAGTTGAGTTGAAAGTAGTTTAGTATTTGAGTGTAAAATGAATAAGAGAGTTTTATAGACAAATGTTTCGAGGAGATAAGTAGACTTACGCTAATTTCCCTGGAAATTCCAATGAAGTGGAATGGAAATAGTGATGGTAAACTAGAGGGGGACTATAAGTTAGAAGAGAACTCTTTCAAAGCCCTTATAACCAACTGCTGGCTGCTACTGCAAAGGCTACGATGTCGCACTACCCGGCGGAAATTAGTATGTATTCCGGGTAAAATTATTAGCTTTAGTAATTACATCCCTGTTTTCGGAGCTAACTTCTCCCTGGTGTTTTTCACGGTTTGGAGCTGGGAATGACAAAAGTTGTGAGTGAAACACCGGTTCTCACTTGCGAGTTTAGTATTGCCGTTGCCAGTTGAATTAATTTAGATTGCAAAGGGAAAGTTTTGGAGGAACTACATAGGAGTTAGTGACTGGTGAGAGAGTGCATCGGGCACTTACACTAACTGACGCCCGGCTAATTGTTTTCATAATCCCGGGTAATTGTTTCTCTTGTGATTTACTGATCCCGGATTTTGAAATGGGTAACTCTTGTTCGACGATGTATAGCTGCACCGATTTGGAAAAACACGTAATCTGTTGTGAAAGTGTATAATTATTTTGAATAAAAATTATTCACACGGCTTTACAAATATTACAAACTGAGAAAGTCTACTCTATAATCCTTTTAAATGTCTGCCTGTCTCTTTTTATTTCACTACCCCTCATAAAATGTATAAAATTCCTTGCAAAGACTTCCTCCTGGGTAGGTGGTTGTTACGTCTCAAGGGACCTTATTCATTCAAGTACCCCAAGTTTTATTCTTGGGGAATTTCTTTATCCCGGTAAACCGTGGCGGAATGAGGTAAGGCCATGTGGTATCTTATTCAAGCTACACGTGAGATAGGGAAACCATTTAGACTATCAACATTATGTAAATCCGAAAATTCTGGTCTGATAGTCCATTTGGACTAAAACCTATCTTTACCACTGTATTGTCAGTCGTCGTATATTTCAATTTATAATACACTTTTTGACTAATTCGGATCCAGAAGGGATACGAACCCCGGACGAATCGCCAAGTATTGAATGACTTGACCATTCACCCAGGAAGACTGACTGACTTGACCCTCATAACTAATTAACCAATTTTAAACCTGAATATCTCATTCGATCAATCACACAAAGGAGGTATGAGATGTTGGTATCTTACTGTAGAAAAATTCGGCCCTTAACCTCCGGAAAAGGCACTTATCAAGAGACAGCCTATTTGAAATCTATTCAAAGATTCCAAGGCTAAATTAAAGGGATTGCTATTGCATTGAGCCCCCCTTCACCCGATGGAATAAAGGCCGAGAAATCAGCGGGTATCTCCGAATACGAATGAAATGTTATGTGGAGCCACTCATAGGAGGACAGAGTGGGATTGGTGGTGGTGGCGGTGGACATTTGTACATTTGCATTTGTTCATGTTTTTCTCTTGGGTTGTAGATTGTTAGAGTCAGAGAGGTGGTTTCGGTTTTCGGTGTTTGAGCAAGATATCGATTTGTAAAGTGGAATGTATTATCAGACTCATGTTTATTATGCCTCGTGGATTTGGGATTGGAAAGACTAGAGCCTTTTCCTGTTGGGCTGTCGGAAATGTCGGGTTGCTAAATATTAGTTGAATGTTTAGAAAATATTATTCCATGTTCTCATGGGAGTTCTCTCTGTGTTCCAAATGTCTCTGTGTGAATAATAATTTTGTGTGGAGACTGGTAGGCAAGGAGGAGAGTATCGATTCCTTAATATATCAGAGAGACACAAAAGCTAACTTGACTCAAAAGTTTATTCATTCTTCGGTTCGTTAGCTTGAGTTGATTTGAATAAACTATCTTTCTATCTCCTTCCCTTAATAAATTTGATGATAACAGCATATATTTCAGAATGCTGAATGGGCAGAAGTGGTTATGAATTGTCCATAGTATCCATATTGGATTCCAATGAAGTATGTAAAAATAAATTTGCATCTAATAATCAAGCTCTTCTAAGTGGAATAATTATATTTGTGTACTTGATGCTCTAGAAAAGCGGAATAAAAAGAATTTAAAGGTCTTTTAATAGGGAGGTTACGATGTAGAGATTTTTGGCTGCTGCTTGGGACTACCAATGCAATGTTAAGAGCATAAATTTGGTACACTCACTTTTAGAGACTGCACCAAATTCAATGCTTTGTCACTATCATAGATCCAAAAAATCACTGTATCGCAACCTCGCTATTGTTAATGGGGGTTATTTAGACGAGGCTTTGTGGTTTATCTCAAGTACTAGAAGTGTATAAGAAAGGTCATGATGTCAGAGACAGAAAGGGCCATTAGCGGTTTAGATGCGTGAAATTGCGTTGGGCACTTGGAAGAGGCGGTAAAAAGAATATGGTGAGAGGGGTTGTTGGAGTGCCAGAATACATAAGGAGAGACCCAGAGTGAAGGCGTGTGTAAGTGTATGAGAGCTCGAGCCGAAGGGCAGCAGTGTGGGCTCCTATAACAATCCATTTGAGAGATGTGTGGGATGTGTGAGGGTCCACTTGAGATATAAAAGTAAGTGGAGAGAGAACTTCTCTCATCTCATCTCCACAACAATGGACAATAAACCGGTCCTTGTGTGTCCACATTGTTTTCTCCGATGTCGGGTATTCACAGAGGGATTGGGATTTTCATGTACTATTTGGCCACCACTATCTCGGGGAGATGATAATAACTACCATCTACTAAAATCATGTCGACGATAAGCCCGATCGTTCTCCCCCATCCAGCTTGCCACTTCTCGGGGCCATAAAATCGAGGTAAACTCTACAAGGGCTTTACCTGCTCCTGCTCTATGAGTAATAATGGTCTTCATAAAACCCGATAGGTCATCAAATGTTAAACCATCCCCTGTCTACATGAAATCCGAGATGAAAGAGAGTCTAAAGGAGAGCCACATCAAAATCTCTCTAGTACGTCTTTACGCTGAACTTGGCTGCACTTGATTTTTGTTGCGGGTTTTATGCAAATGTTTTATGCTTTTTCCTGTATTTGGGAATCGGGGAGGAGGGTTGGTTACAGGGGTCATAGGTGATATGATCGGATAGTTATAGTTGTGAGTTACAACTTGTGTGTGTAGCAGTCTTTATAGGCTGTGCAGGTCTCTGGATATGAACATCCTGTTAAGAGGTTGGGAGAGATACTTGAGCTGGAAGTTGAATTTGAAAAATGCATATGGTGATGGTGGTGGTGGGCTGTCGAATTATTTAGGATAGTTTTGTACACGAGTCGAAAGGAATTTTTTATTAGAGACATTAGAGTAATGAAATATGAGATTCAAGGGTGACAAATGATGTTGAAGAGTTTTTGAAACTCTGTGTAGGTACGAGTATTCCAATGCCTTTTGAAAAGGTTGGAATAGGTTTTTTGGGCTAGGTAGTCAAGTTTCTGGGTCATTACTCGATTGATTTGGGTTATTATTAGGGACAAACCCATTAAAATGCCACTATTGGTAAAGACCTTTTCAAAGGTCAAATGTCAATTTTTCCGTCAGTATTGTTATTATTTTATAAATGTAGCATGCCTAGTCTAATGAGCTATTGAGCTACTTAGAAGAAACTATATAACAGGCAGACAGGCAGACATTTTCAGAGAATTATTGAGTAGATGTAACTTTTTCTAGGAGTTTTGAAGCGGTTGTTGAGGTTTTTTCGGGGATGGAATATCCGAGAAATAGGACGTGGTTTTTTTTTATAGTTTTGAAGTTATTAGGCTTGAGGGGGTGAAACCGACGGGGATATGGAAACATGTAACGTGATACGATAGTTTTGAAAATAAAAATCATCCCCGGAAAATCTCATAGACGAAGGAATGGGGACGTGTCCTCTCTCTGTCCACCCCCTCGGGTGTATGATTTTTATATTCGATGCTGTGTTGTTGTGTATAGAAAATAGTAGTCAATGTAGCTTGGCGTCATTTCCAGCTTATTTCCCCTGGTTGACTGCTTCCATGGATGGGCTTTAATACGAGGGCTTAGGATTTTTATGTTGATCATCTCCATAGAAGAAAAATGGGAAATGCTCAAAAGGAAGAGCTCTGTCCCTCCCTACCTACTGTCAACCACAAAGGGAAGATTTACATGGATTTCTTGGGCTTTGAAAAGATGTGCGAGAAACTGAAAGTTTCAAGTTGCGAGTAGTTGAGGCTGCCAAGGGAAGCGTCAGAAGGATTTCAGAGGGTGAAACGGAGATGACCAACTCCCTTCAAGTGTACCAGACGCCTTTGAAATGTGGAGCGATAGAAAGTTTACGATATTAATAGAGATGGACTCCTCAGGCTTTCTCGAAACTTCCTAACCTAAAATGAATCACATGTACCCTTGAACACGGGTCTCTCAGTATCTTGTATCAGTTTTGAAATCCCGTGGTGCATTTCAAGCCTTGATGAAATATGTGGTTATGGGTTCCTTATTCAAATCACAAACTGAGCTCAAGTTTCCTTACGTGTGATTTGGTTTTGGGATGTAGTAATCGACTCCAGCATTCCCTAAAATGTCTGTCTATTTGCTTTTGTTTCACTGCTCCTCTCTAAATACACGACAGATTTTAATACAGAATAGCTCATAAGATATTCTAAAATAAGTATGTCAGGTTCGTAGTCGATGATGTTGTCGAAAAAATCATCGACCCTTCAAAGAGCCTGATCAATGGTGTCCCGTTATCGGGCCTGTAGACGCCTAGTACAAATATTTCGAGCCCTTATTCATCTATCTGTTTTCTCCCATGTAAATTAAGTTTTTATTTTGAAATGGAGGATCGGGTGGAGATCCCTGGTGGGAGCTGTCTAATCCGAAGTTTAGATTCCCGAATCTCGAAAGTTGGACATGGTGAGGGTGGGGAAGGAGGTTAGTGAATTTCCAAACGGGTTTCCAAACTCAAGGTAGGGAAGGAAAGAGTGGCAGTGCGGTTGCATGTATTTCAATCATGTTTGTATTTTGGAGTCTCGAAATTCCCGTGGGGGTCTCAGAGTATGATTAATTTTTCCATGTTGTCCTCCTCACTTTGTTTACTCTTGTGGAATGATGCTGTCATTTGTCATCAATCCTGGAGCGGAGTTAGCTTCTTTAAATCTCCAGCCCTCCAATCCCCAAAATGTCCATCGATTTTATTTAGCCTGCTTATTCTTATCGCTGGATCTTCCTATGTGTTTTATATAGATATCGGATTATCTCTCGAGCATATAGCTGGTTTAAAAACCCGGGAGTTTTGTGTACGTACTATACATATATACCTCCTTGTGTATCTTATAAATCTTGTATGGTTTTTACTTTAACTGAAGAGTTGTTTGCAATTCATTCGTCGTTTCCATTTCTCAATCATCTTCCATAATCCTCGAGTGATGCCAATGAGTCGAGTTGAGTTTGACGCCGACTCAACACAAGTGAGTTGTGAGTCCAGTGGTCTCTAATTGAAGGGCATTTCTAATCTTCATGAAATAAAAGTTACTGTCGATGTACAAAATTCAATGTCCATCCATATACTATATAGTCCATCCGAATGAATGCCTTAAAAAAATCATTTATTAAGGTGCGTCGATTGACTCTGCTCCATTTAGAATTTTCTATCAGGGCACTCGGGACCTCGTTCTGGACAGTAGAGTTGTAAGACTCCTGGATGTCCTGGAGAAAGCGCTTTTAGTCTCTTTTTGTCTTCCATGTGTTTGGAGAAGAGTGTGGGGAATTAGCGAAGGAATGTATGAAACGTGTTTCAAGTGTTTACTCTCCACGAAAATCAATGGTGGAACTCTTAAAAGCTTTTCAAACACGAAATCTAGGTTAAATATTACAAGTTGTAATCAGAGAGAAGTGCTCTATTTATTTTTTAAGACTCGGAGGACTTGTAATCTTTCCACGTAGAGAAACCAAAGCCACTACCACTGACATTTTATGTATATATGCCATTTCCTTTTCCAATTCCAATAACCGCCCCAAGGGCGTTCGTGATTTAAGGTTGACACACGGATTTCTAACCACGAGAAAGCAAATAAAAATTATCTCTTTAAGGTCTATATAAAAGGGACAACTTGTTTTCCTATGTCATATGTTGGGTACTAAAAAAATCACTTAATAAATTTCAAGGCTCCAAGTGTGACTCTGCATCTGAGTTAAATAAAATATAATAAGTCTCCCTTTCTGTATGTCTGTCTGTCTACCTCTGCGTAGTTGTGATTTGCTTAAGATTTTTTCGTGGCATATTTACCGCTTTTGAAATTTTTTTATCGGCATATTTTTCTCCTGGCACATAGGTCTCAGGTATATTTTTCCCTGTATAAATTTCGCATCTCCAGTTCTTTCCTGTGATAGTAGCCATCTCTCTCTCAGTCATTTTGATGTCTGAGATCGCGCCTGAATGTGAAAGGTCACACACTAGATTGGTACAAAGGGTAACCTATACAAGGAGAAATGATGATGATGATGATGATGATGATGGGCGTGATTCTCGTTGGTATAAATATTGCTTAGTTTTTGTAGTTTCTCTATAGGAGAGATATAATATAATATATAAAAAATATTTGTAAACTAGGTGGGACACGACAGGTTGGATTTGGATTTAGATGAGACGAAGAAAGTAGTTGTGTGTCGGAGGTGAAAGCTTTTTTATTCCCTCTATGTATAAGAAAGAGAAGACCGAAACCCGGGTAGATTTTCCATGGCTAACTTTCCGCATATTTTTCATATGAAAACTATGAAAAGGAAGAATTCCCCGTCTTGGTTTTCTCATCTTTTTACCCGGGGCTTTTCTCTGGATGGAGACATCCCCGAAATGTTCTTGGAGAGATACCCGGGGGAGGGTTGTAGGATCTTTGTAAAAGACTTTTTCTGATGTGTATACAGCTGCTCGGGGCTTTGTATCTTTTTTCTCTCAAGGTTTTGGAAATTTAAGGAAGCTGGCGGGGAGGGATGTGTGTCTATAAAAAAAATCCGGTGGGGATCAGACTTTCTTGTTACTACAAACATATAGGAGCTGTTAGGTTAAGCCTGGAGGTTGCTTGGCTGGCTTAGTTATTTTGTGTCTCGTCGAGTTTCTCGTTCGAGGGTAATGTAATATAGTAGTACTAGGATTTTGTGATTATTTTGAAATGTTATCATCTCATCGTCCTAGATATCTTGGGACTCTGGGATATTGTAAAAAAATGAAAGAGAGATATGCAAATTGTCTACACTCGAGTTTGGGTGGGAGACGAGTAATATTCCGGGTAGTTTACATGTGACAAAAGACCACTGATTACCCGACCCGTTTTTCATGCTTGAATAATCGATTTTGGATTTATTTTATGGGAAATTAAGGGAAGGGAGGCTTTGCAAGTGTTTACTACTACTTGCCTCTCTAATCGATTGAACATTTCGAGGAAGATATTATATCATATAATTTTAGAGAGTAGTTTAAAGCTTTGATGGAGCTAGGTAAGGCTTTCTCAGAATCATTATTAGAGCCCAGACTTGATCATTATTCCTACTGATTCTGAAGGTGGAAAATAAGGTCTGGGACATTGGCGACAAATATGACGACTTGCTTTCATATATTTTCGGTCCTCAATAGATCTCATGAAATGATAGAACGAAAAAAATGTACGCGACATATATGTGCGACGATATTTGTGCGGATGCTAAGAGTATGTATTTATTTAAAAGCTACTTTGTAACAGGTAATTGGTATTGCTACTGTAATTGCAGTGGTAAAGGTTCGTAGAAACTGCATATCTGTAACTTATATTTAAAAAATAGTTAGGTTGTAGATATATCTAACGGATCATAAATATCGCAGTACACGATCATGGCCGTGCATATTTTCGGTACATATTGTCGAGTACATATCTGTCGCGTGCACATTATTAGTATGGTATTTATTAATTATCTTGTATACATAAATACGCCCTAGGAGTTGGTTTATAGTTAGGATCTCATTCCCTTTTCTTAGTTGGAAAGAAGCTTAAAAAATCTTTATAGAGAAGAGTCAATAGGCTTTTACTTTCCCTTCCGGTCCATTTTCCAAAATCCCCCTCTATATAATTTTTTCTGAGAAACTCATAGGGCTAAAAAACATGTCCCCGTATATATATATAGTCTATCTTTTTGTAAAGAAACTTTTGATTCCATTCATCAAGGAATGAATAGCCTTTTATACCCGACAATGAGTCCCCCCCATACCGCACTTTGCTTCCCTTCTAAATTCTTAAGTACCAGATCAGTTGCATTCGACCGGGTTTTGGACATGGGGAAAATTTGTAAATTCTTTTGAGATACTTTTCTTCTTTTATATATTTTTTTTTGAGAGAGAGAAAAAAAAGTCCACAATTGAATGGCACTTTAAAACACTCGAATCCTTTCTCTCCCACTTACAATTCAGATTGGAATTTAGCATGAGGGATTGTTGAAGACGTAGAACGTAGAAGCTTGTATATATATCTATAAGTTTGTTTGTTATCTTCAAAGGGCCGAATAAGTGAGGAAGAGATGAGACTATTTGAATTCTAATATGAGAGACACCCGTTTCTCCGAATTGTTTGAAATATGTTATCGTGGGTAGATTCGGGTCCTTGGGAGTGTCCATACAAAATGGGACGGAAGGAATTGCCTATATATTTGGACTGAGCTTTGACTTTTGAGACTGATACTCACTTGAACTTCCGAGTTCGGTGGAGCGTTGTTATTTCAAACCTTCGGAATGATTACTGACCGAGTGGACGCATTCAGTCTGAGCATATCGTTCTTTCATATTTAAAACTAGGCGTGTACAGGCCCGTTAATGGGCCACTGTTGATAAGGACCTCTTTGAAGGGCAAGGGTAGATTTTTTCGACTTAAATCTCTAGACTGGCTAGTCTAATAAAATAATGAGCTTTAAAAAGGTCCAGTAGGGTACAGACATACAGACAGACATTTTTACTGAATTATAGAGTAGATGTTATGTTTATAAATTCAGGGAGAAAGGTCAACGGGTCAGGTTTGGATGCGTTTATAGGATTTGGAATGTGGGAATATGGAAGCTTTGTATTATTTTGTAGAATTATATATTTGAATAGCAGGTTTGGGTTGTGCAGGTTCCACCTGGCTAGTGTTGTGCACGGTTAGATAATTTATATTCATTTTGTATGTGTCTGCCCAGGTGACACTAATATGACACTTTTCATGTCATACCAGCCCCTACAATGTAATCTACTCTTTACTCATCCTCTCACTTTTATACAAGTTTCGAACTTTTCCTTAAATTCCTTTCCCGTTGCTCGTGTCATAAGTTTGTCTGCCTGGCCCTGCATATTTAACACAATATATGTTATAAATAATAAACTTGTTGTGTACGAATCTAATATGGAAGTGGAGACTCATAGCCTTGCTTTGCTATATATATTAACTCGTGATATATTTATTTGTACTTTTTTAAAGGAAGGAAGGAACAAGCAAGTATTTGCCAAACTAAAAGCTACTTTACTTTTTTAACTTCTCGGAAGTATTGATTCTCCATCACAGGCTTGTTCATGTCCTTCGAAGGTTACTTGGGGCTGGAGGTTTTTGCACAGACAATGGGAAATGGGATATTATGATTTTTGAAAATCCGAACTATGAAAAGCTTTGAATTTGGAATTTTGAAACCTCTGAATTTCCCTAGAAGCTCCTTGGTGAGGGAGAAGTATGAGAACTTCAAAGAGGCGGACTAAACCTCGGTTTATACTTTCCCTTTTGCTTTCCCATTAAGATACTCAATTTTTGTATAACATGAGTAAGATATCCCAAGTAGCGTGAAAAAGGAGAGTGTATAAATATAAATAGGGCTTTATTAGGTATGCGCGAGTTCCAAGGTTCCAAAAGTTGATATTTAAAATGAAGAGGGTTGCGGTAATCAGAGATGATTTTGATTGGATGGGACAAAAATAAGGAAAGGTGCCCCAGGTGGGCTTTTGTAACTTTTTGGTGGATTTTTTTTCTCTCTCTATATTTTCGGGTACAAAGAAAATCTAGTTTGCTGAGAAAAATCAATTTAATTTGCCCTCTTTTGATTACTCAATCCTATCCTCATGGAACTCATGTCGGCATGTTCTCAGTATTGATTTTATGTAACCCTATCAGACTATGCCCTAGCCAAATGTTTTTGAAACAAAGTTTTTTGCACAAAAATAGAAAAAAGTCTTTGCATGGACATCACGGAGACAGACACGGTTAGGGATAATTAATAGTCTGCTGAGTTGGTGTTGGTGGTGTTGGCAAATGGACCTGAGAAAGATGCGGTTTGGGTGTCCATAATTTGCTAGTTAAAAAAATGATGATGGGTTGTTGGTAGGCGGTACGGGAGTCGCTTTAAGGATTCAATATAATCCGCCTTACCTTTAGAGTTTGAGGAGGGAAAGTTTTTTATTGGATAAAAAGTGAAGGGAGTTTTCTCATGGCATAATGATAATAATTATGGGGAATGTAAATGGACTGGAATTTATGTCCTGGAGGTTCAAGCTCCTCTCCTGGTCTCCAGACTCCAGTGGCTTTGAATTTTACGCTGGGCTTGGCCAATCTTTATGCAAGTCTTTGAATAGTTTTTTTTATTTGGATGTTTTATGACCCCAAAGGGTTTTGAGTCAGAGTCTGAATCATTTAGATTCATAATGAAGAAACTGGAATTTCCTGGAGAATGGGGAGACCAACTCTGGTTTCCTTTGGTGGTGGAATATATAACTCATATTTATAAAAAAAATCCAGCTTTTTTAGATCTTTGATAATGATTGTGAATGCTGAGGGTATATCAAATATTTAAAATTTTCATTACGGGAAGTTTTTGATTGAAAACGATCATAGTTTTATAAAATTTTGAACAGCGGTTAATCTATTGTTGGGAACAGAAGCTATGAATTTTTATATGCTAGAATGATTTCGAAACTTCCTATGGTATTTGCTAATGAGATTTTTGTATTTTGTGTTATTTTCAGGTGTGATTCGGAATACGGAGCCCTTGGACTATGACCGAAGCCACAACCACATTCTCTCCGTGGTGGCCTACGACTGTGGAATGAAGCGGTCCTCCCCCGTCATGGTGACCATCAAAGTGTCTCGGGTCTGCAAACTGGGATGGAAAGGTCAGCCTCTTTCTCTATTTATCAATCTCAGTCTCTTTGGTAGCCAAAGAGATTCTTCATACAAACTATCTCACGATATTTTGAGTCACCCCCTCGGCTTTCTGGGAACCCTTTCACCTCTACAATCATTTGCGAGATTGCCCTCTCAAAGCAGATCTTCTCGCACATCGTTCCATGAACTGCTTGTGGGGGTGTACCAATATAAGTCTTTAGAAATCTCTGGTTACGTTAGGCCTCTGGATGTGTACAATGAATTCAACTTGGTGGTATAGTGGAGATGCGGTATTGCTGAGAATCCAATCTGCTGATTAATTTCTCGTCATCAGGAGTAATTTTATAAAAGACCATCTCTGACGTCGGAAGTATGTAGTCCAGGGTTAATCAAATTATTAAATGTTTATGTGCTTTGTAAAAACGAGGGTCGTGTTGATAAGGAGGTTTTGGAAAGTTAAGGAGGTAGTGACAAGGGGAAAAGTTCTTAGACGTTAATTGCAGTGTTTTTTTCGACACTGCTGTGCTGTCGCCTTTGGCACATCAGCTTTGGATTTGGGTAGGTTTTGGAATTATTATTTCTGGGGCAAGAAGTTTTTAGTTAGTTCGTTAGAGCTTGTACGATTACCGTTATCTGTCTGTCTGTTTGTCATTAGGCAGGACAACTTTAGATGAAGTTGGCCTCGAGTTACTTTTGTAGACTTATGCCTGGACTCATTCATTTCAAAGACTAAGTTCAAAGATAGGCCTTATTGGATCAAGCCGGTTGGGATCTATTGATTTAGTGATGCTTAAGAGGTCAATATTAAACTGACGAACGGGCCTTTCGTAGCTGCCTGGAGGGGGGTTTATTAGACGAAGGTTTTTAATTGGCGAGGGGATTCTTTTCAAAATTTTTAGGATATCCTGGCTATATTGTTATAATTGTAGCAGCTCTGGAATTGATAGCAGGTGGAGTAAGTATAAGACCAAAGTACTGTGCCCATTAATATAAATATTATGATGTGATAGGCTAGTCAAACTAAATGTTTTATTCAATGACTCATTTCCTTTTAACTTTGGATAGTTAGAAACGGTAATTAATACCACCACACGGCAGAGAAGGAGAGCAATTATCATTCAGATTCACTTAGCAAAGGGATACATTGTTTTTGGCAGTAGCAAAATCCTAATTGTTATAGTTAGCATTTGGAGTGTATGGAATTGTTTAAATTCCAAGCATTATTATTCATAGAAATTGGGGCAAGCATCGGAGCACTTTCAACATCTTAAAAAACCGTCTCTCTGGATTTAGCGAAACATGTAAATGACAGTAATAGAGACATTGTAGGGTTGAGTCCTGTTTAGTGTAGTTTTTTCCTGGAAATCCACTTATTACCATTTCTAAGAAGGCATTAAAAATAAACCGTTCAAAACGGACCTAACTAAGCAGCGAAAATAAGGCAGGGCGCAGGTCACTTAAATTTTGAATTATCGGGTCGAGTTTCGAATATTCTAAATTGAATTAGATATTGCCGCGTGCAAACAATTAAACACATACAAAGAAACAATCCCTTCTTTAGCCATGTCCTTCTTTAATAGAAAAGCTATCCTCCGGACGAAAGGTATAAGTTAAGGGAGGGTATTATTGAGTAAATGAAGTGCTACTTTACCCTTATACCTCCGTTCCATATTACAGGTTGCAATAGGTTTTAAAACTGTATCAGAAATTATTAAACAAACCATAAATACATGCCTAAGCGAATCCCATGCCAGGGTTGCCACGTATAAGTTAAGGGAGGGTATTATTGAGTAAATGAAGTGCTACTTTACCCTTATACCTTCGTTATGGTTCTAGACCCGACTTAGGCTTATGGTTGCTGATGTCCTTTGACCTCTGGTCAATATGATGATGGAATAAATGACTATACAGGATGACAATTGTGGATAACAACTCGTGTAGAGTGAGACTCTACACGTACTTTATTATAAGTTACATGACGAGAGTTGTGTCCGAAGACTGACAGAGATTATCTGAGACTAATGCTCAGGAGGAGAGGCTCCCTTGACCTCCACCTGATGCCTTTATATACCCAAGGCATCTGCATACCTTTAGGATACAACGACCTCATTACATGAACCTGCATAGATTACATTAGCTTACGAAAGGACGCGGCAGTGAGGATAGAACGAAGTCCTATTCCTTACAAAGGACACACGAACGTTCACATAAAGTAGGTGCGCTACTTAATGTTTTAAAAAATACTAGCAAGTGTACTGAGAATGTTTGCCACAATATTAATGTTTACCTTTGGCATGTACGTCTTAGAGTTTTTTTTCTTTTCTGCTTTATAAGAACGCGTCGAACCCCTCGCGGGCCCTTTACATTCAAAGTCGGTTTTAGTAATGCCATAGCCGAGGTTGGTTAACATTTCTGAGAATAGAACAAGTGGATGATGCTGATGTAGGTACTATTGCATGGGTACTTCCTTTGATGGTTCTCTAAACCAAGGGCGAATATAATAATATATCCATGGAGCATCCCTTGGGGCATGTGTGTATGTAGAAGAGTTTAAAAAAAGTTATAATCTACATCAAGGGATTTGCATAGTTTTTCCAGGAAGATGTTGTTATAGTTTTTCTTTTTTTTAGGAGAGAGCCTTTATGTGACCATTAGGGCTCAGGTAGTATAGGGAGATAGGGACTTATATATTTTACCGTTTTTACGGATGTTGCTTATTAGTTATTATGGCTCAAGTTAGAAACTACTATTAGAATGTGTAATCGTAGTTCGGGCTCTCTGCTTCCAGACTCGAGTAATTATATTTTGACTAATGACTACAAATATGGTAATCCCGTACTTGGTAAATGCGCCATTCGTAATTAAGACCCAGTGCTTCGCTAGCTATTTTTATAACCAGGGAAAAGGTCGGCCTTGAAACTCGGAGTGTTTTCAAGTACATATAAGTCACATTTTCATAGGCTCCAGTAGTGCTTTCGAAATTCTAGGAACTTGGACTTGGGAGTCAACTGCTGAAAACACAATGTAGAAATCTGGTTAGGAAAATTTTGAAATTTCTAAAGAATAGTTGACCAGAGAGTAAGTGTTCCAGAGATTCCAGAGGATCCACTGGAGCGTGTTATTCTTACCTTTGGTAGATGATGAGAGTGTAGACTGGATGTAATGTTAATAAACCGTTCAAACGGATACATCCAAGTAGCGCAGATAAGTCCAGTCACCTCAATTTTTAATCCTCTAATATTAGAATAAAACTTTGGACAAGAGGCCATAAGGGTCCATCACTATTTGCGAACTTCGTGTCCGCTAGGAAGGACATCCTGGCGGATATCTGAAAACCGATGTTGGAAAAATCGACTTGTTAGAAACTTATCGTCCGGACGGACGGACAGACAAGGACATACGAGCATCCACATAAAGTAGCTGCTCACCTTAATATATGCGTAGGAGATGTTGGTTTTGAATTAAAAGTGTTGTGAGGAGTATTAATTTGAGGTTGGGTGAGCTGAAACGAGAGTTGCATCTAATTTTAAGCATTCAAGCAAAAGTAATAAAGTCTTCATGGTTATTTGGTCTTTGAAGTTGTCTGGAGATGTGATATTGGTTGTTGATTTATCCAAGACAATCCTCCTCATATTTTCATGATATGGAAACAATCAAAGAAAAGTGATCCCATTTCTCATTAAAAATCGTTTTGCGTCATTCAAAAGGTTCAGATCCCAGAGGGGATTTCTATAATCTTTTCTCTCCATAGAGTTGAACGGGGTCCAAGGTCGTGAGACTTACCCGATGCTCCTGGAGCTATTCTTTGTCTCTCTTTTTATTTTCAAGGAAGGGCTTGGGATTTGTATCCCAGAGACTTAGACAAATCATGGCGAATAATCAAAGAGTCATTTTTCATTCCAATTCCGAGGGTAATTTAATTCCCCCCTCCCCCCTCACCTGTTTACACCCATAGGAAAGGTAGTCGTGAAAGAAGTGACGTAGGTGAGTGTTTTTGAATTGAAAGTGATTGGGAAAAAGTCGGGTAAATCAGTAGGGAATTAAAGAGTTTATTCGGGGGGGATTCGGTAGGAGTTTATTGAGAGAATTGGTAAGATGGAACGGGACAAATTCGGATTTTTCTCGACGCCTTCAACTCTTAAGCCTTTTATTGTCTTAGGTATCTCGAACATCCTTGACGCTTTCTCTCTAATGTAAATAAAACAATTTGACCAACCCTACCCGGTCTTGGAGACTGAGTGCGAGCACACAAGGAATTTACTTGTCTCTTGGTTTTTTCGGTAGGAATTACATGTCCGAGTGTGCCCTAGATATTTAATATTGACCCGTCGGGGTGGAGTGAATTATGGGTGGGTGTGTAGGCGGAAGTGGGTTTTATCGAGAGATAGGTTCCAAGGCCGTAAGGGCAGTCTGTGTGTATATCGTCTCCCTTTTTTTGAAATGCTTTTGATGTCAAAGGCTTTTGTCCGAGTTGGGTGAGGAAGGGGGGGGGGGATAAAACAATGGAACTTTTTTGGGATGTTTGACTGTCTAAGGTAGGTATTGTGGTATCTCTAGAAATTATCTTGAAGTTGATGACGAGAGTATAAAGAAAGTTTTAGTTTGAGGCTAATCAAAAAAAGGATAAGAAAAATCACTTGATTCCTTATGGGAGAATTTTGCGGTTCTAGACTGACATCCATATCCACAAACCATAAAATTTAAATGATTCCATCAGTAGTTTTATTATTACAACTTTACTTTTTAACTTGCGAGAACATCTTCAACATGTAGTGGTAAATAATATTTAAGCCAAAATTGTGAATGGAGTTCCACGGCATCAATTCATCCTTTTAGTTTTAAATTCAACAGGGAAAGTAGTCTGTCCCGACTACTCTGCCAAATACCCGGTAAAAATGTCCCACGGTAAATATGTCCCCGGTAATTATGTCCCTATGGTAAATATGTACCGATGAAAATGAAAATTATTTCAGATTTTGTTAACAATAATCAAAATTTATTACTATTTATCACTACTAATTACGCAGCAACACAATGGGTAGTATTGCCCCTAAGATATTCTATACGTGCGTGATACCTCTTGTATTAAATAGGTGCCTTACAACACTCGAGCACTCCTTGAACTATTTTTTTAAAGCTAGCGCAGACAAATTATCAAATTAGGTCCATGATGTGTAAATAAGTTAATTTGAGTAGGTAACAATCGAATGGCCTATTCACACCAAATTAACTTATTCACATATCAGTTACCAATTTTGATATAATTTGTCTGCCTGCGCTAGCTTTAAAATAAATATTTTAGTGAGTAATAATGATAATAAAGTAATAATGAGCCTAATTAATTCAAGAGTTCTAATAAATCTAAATAGTAGTGATATGAGGTATTTATAATTATAGCCATACATTTTGACTATTGTACACAAAATCTGAAATAATACCACGGGTGCATATTTATATTTATATTTACCATGGGGACATATTTACCACTGGACATATTTATATTTATATTTACCATGGGGACATATTTACCACTGGACATATTTGCCGGGGACATATTTACCGACTGCCTTGAAACTATAGGATGGAAACTATGATGGATGTAATTTTATGGATTTTATGAGTGTGAAGCGGAGACTTTTTGTTTTGGAGCCACACGGCTTCATTTCAGAACATGCAAGTCTCCAGAGGAGTGTCCAGTGGGGGCTAAAAAACATTCGTATATCTTTGACCGTATATTTTTACCAGGATAATAAAGTTATTGGTGAAACGTTGAAGTAAATGTATGGGATGAAAAAAATCTATAAAAAGAGGGGCATGGTAATACGGATTAGTAAAAGTAGGTGAAAGCCATGTCTGAGACAGAGTTGAATGTGTAATGCAAAAGGAAAGGGAGTCGGGGCTGAAACGCGGGCTGAAATGGGAAAACTACCTCCACCACGTAATAGAATCCGATTTTTGTTCGCAGCAAAGGTTGGAGCTGGTGGGACTGGTTGAAATGGGATGACTAATATATACCCGGGTGACCAGGGTACAAGTACAAGAGTTGAGAGATGGGAACAGCCGGGTAGTTGGATATCGATCTTTTGAAAAAGCTAGAAAAGTTGAGACGTAGTCGAGTAGTGGCAACTAAATCCTTGGCTGGTTTCCCTTCTTGAGTTTCTCGAGCTGGCCTCCTCTGCTTTTCGGAGAGATTCTTATCTCAAAAAATTAATGGCAGACATGGAGGGGAGGGTACAGGGCAGCCATTAAATACAACCTGGATATTTCTCTATATATAATTAACTTGATAATAATCATCATGAAAGATACGCGGCTCCGTTCTGGTGGGTACTGGGGGCAACTTTACAGATTTGGGGAATGAGACCAGTAGTTTTTGAATTTTAGGTGAATATTTTTTTCGATAGGGATGAAATCTCCAGCCCGGTTTTGTAAAAATCGGTGGGTGTGCAAAAAAAAAATCCCCGAGTAATGTGTTCTTTGGTCCCGAGTTAATAATTGGACCATTACGGAAAGGCTGGAGGAGTTTTTGAGCCAATTTCCTCATCTATTTCCTCCCGATTTGAGTCTTTTTTGGTGGGGATTATTAAGAAATTGAATTAGCCATTTCATTCCCAGAAATAAAAGCCACTCCGTCTTCTTCCTCTTCTCAATTATTGGCCAAGGCACATAAATGTCCATTAGAGGATCAAACATGAAACCAGACCACTCAAGAGAGAGAAAGATCGCACCAAAGTTGGAAACGACTTCTTGCCCGAAGGGCTTCTCTATTTCTCATTCCTTATCATTCCAGCCACCACCGTTCTTTTAGTCATTTAATATGGGGGACTCTCGGGTCCAAAATCGAGAGATTCTCTGGGTTAGCAAAAGGTGGTAGTCTAGCGATGCCATTAAATTAGAGCAAATTCGACTCATAAGTTTTGAGTGGAGTCGGCATCAAACTCATTCAACTCGACTCATTGGCATCACGATGGACAGAAATACGTATTAGTAATTTCAGAGAGTTTGAGTCAAGAAGACGCATATCGGCCTTACTCGACTCACTCGAGTTGAGTCAGCGTTAAACTTACTCAACTCGACTCATATATGTAATTACTAAGTGATACAAGGAGAGATTTTATTTTGTGCCCAAAAGTTCCATCCAAGTCACAAGTACAATTTGTATCATTTAAAAAAAAAAGTAAAATCTCTCTAGTGTGTATCCCTGGGGGGTATTCTTAGATCGGTCCTTTAGGTACATGATGATTTGACTAGAGAAGAGCCCTTGTCTCCAATAAGTGCCAACAAGTTTTATGAGAGATGATAGTCATAATATGAAATGAGTCGGGGCTGATGATGATGATGACATTCATGAGGATCGATTTTATGCCCCAATCCCCTTGATATCTTCACGGTGGTATGGGAAAGTTATTTCCTTTTCAAACTTTTTGAAAGTCTCTGAAATTCGCTAGCTAGTAACTTCTTATCAAGTTTTATAACTTGGACCAACTTATTGAATTGTATAATTATTCATATATTGTGGATAACAGCCACAGATCCTTGTGCTTACTATAAGATTCTGCTGGAGTGTGGCTTTTTTCAAAGTTTTATTTTGATGGGGAAAGTTGTGAGCTCTGACTTTTAGGACGGGATTTTAAGAACCCGGATTCAGGTTGGGACTTATTATGAATCTTTCGTCTTGAGATTATTAATTACAGTTGCGAAGAATGCTGAGTAGGAGAGTTTATAGGCACAGCTAGTGTAATTGATAGTAGGATCTAGGCCTAAGTATGAAGGTCATGGTGGAGGGTTACACGAGAGAGGTGGGGCAGAACTGTTTTATTTGCTACGGGAAGATGTACTAATTAAAATGATAGTTTTTGAGAGTAATATTATAATAATGCACACGAGGATTTATTTGTTCTTGTTAGATTAAGATTCAAAGCCTTGGGAGCTTCAAGCTTTCTATTGAGCCTTGAAACTTTTTGATGAAGCCCTGAGTTGTGTTAAGGTGCAGGATGGGATTAAACAGGATGATTTAAAATAAGCGGAATGATTTCTTTAGTTCATTAATAAATTCCTTTTGAAGAGTTGTGAGAGAGTCAGTGAGTGTCCCTTTGACTTTTTATGGGTTAACTTAAGTAGATCAAATATAAATTGCACGTGCCATGTGTGTTTGTACGAGTTACTCGTATTCAATTGAGGATGATGATGACACGGTAGATCGGCTAGCTCATTATTGGAATAGTTTTTTTACTGCTTCTGATAGTTGGTATGTGTTAGGAAAGATTAGAACAGTTTCTTGTACAAAAAAACCGTTCTAACGGATACATCCAAGTACCACAGATAAGGCAAGTCACGTCAAATTTGAATTTACTAACTACTACCAATTTACTACCATCAACTATACTTGTGTCATCTCCTTCTTTAACATTACACTGCAAATGCTACTTCACTGTCGCCACTGCCCTCAGCCGTATCTATAATTCTATATTCTGTATTGGAGTAGCTATTGTGTGACCCTGAAGGATCCACCCTATTGTGCACCTCTTCGAACTTGGCCTCTGCTAGGTAGAACATCCTAAATAGATATCGGGGAAACAAACAGAAAAAATACCTTCTTTGAAAGTTATCAAACGGACAGGACGACGCATGAACATCCAGACAAAGTAGCTGCACTACTTAATACCGGCTAGATTAGCGTCACTCTTAGTTCTGGGAGACACAAAAGTAAAACCAGTTTCGGGGATTGAAGGAATTCGGGGAATTTATCCGAAAATAAATTATGAGGCTGTGAGGGAATGATAGACAAATCCTTTGAAATTACTCACAGAGGCGTACATGGCTGCGGCGGCTTTCTCCTTATTTGATTCGGAGAAATTAATATATTTTATTTAATATCGGAAGGGTTGGATTAGAAATTACTCAAAGCCCACACTGTGTGGGTTTTGCACCCACGTACATCCTCATCAGAACAATTAAAATCCAACTTGGTTATAATCTAAAACATTCAAATATGTAATCTATAAAAATCTCTTTAAAAAATGTCTGTCTGTTTCACAACTCCTTAGTGATGAGTGGATTTTTCACTCATCTTCAGCTCAAGGGAGTTGAGTCATGAGTCGAGTTGACCCAAACTCATTGGCATCACTACTACTCTTCCATGTACTAATTATAACGCTCAACAGCTCATTCAATTTACTAGACTTACGAGATCAAATGAGTCTACGATGCTGTTGAAAAAGGGACCTCGGACCTTCAAAACTGTCTTTATCAGTAGTAGCCCATTAAAGGGCTTGTAGACCCCTGGATGTTTTTTTATAAACCCATTTGAAGGATTGAAGTGAAGGGATAAAAGTCGAGGGCGGGTGTTAGGTCCAGATATAATATCCTGACAAGCATATAATATGTTCATATACGCTTCATCTTTATTGTAGTAGGTAATGGAGTATGATTTGCTAAGATGGGAATCGGAGGTAATTGATAAAAGGGGGATTGAAGTATTTGGAGCAGAATATGAATAAATTGCTCACATAGTCACTTGATTGCCAACTAAGGAAGGAATTGATGCGAATAATAGCTCATTGACTCTTATAATTAACTAAAGTTAATTAAAGTCACAAAAGGGTTGCTTCAAATCCTCTCTGATTGCTGAGTGGAGGTAGAAGATGTAGGATTGGCTGACGTTAGCTCTTATCCTCTCCCATTTCGAGGAAGAGATAGGCTGCAAACTGTGTAGGAATATAATCCATATATTATGGAGATTGGCGGAGAGTGAGGATTCAATCTCATCATTTGCATTGCTAAGTAAATTTAATCAAGCTTGTCTTCTCGGAATATTCTGATCCTTGTCGATGGATACCAAAGGGCCGAGTGCTCTCAGAACTCAAATATACAGTCTCTCCTTACAATAGAAATATGCCAAGTGGCTGGGAAATGGCTCTCGGGTCAATCGTTGAAAAGGATTGTGGTTCGAGGTTACGAGGAACAAAGGGTTAGGAAATTAGTAATTTTTTTTCCATTTTCTAGGAAATGATTGGAATTTTTTTAATAAGAATTATATTAGCCTTTGTTTTTTGCAGCCTCTTCACGGTTATTATTGCAAGTTTCTATTTATTTTGAGATGTAATAAAAGGTCGAGATTGTCATCTAATTGTTTAGTGGACTTTGCGTCATTAGGGAGGTTGAGATACAGGGATTTTTTTAGACAGAAATTTCGTGTCTAGGTATTTTTGTCTGGGCCATAAATGCCTCAGGCATATATTTGTCCCTGTGTAAATGTCGCAAAATTCTAAGAGCATTGCTACAGTGAGCGTCAACGTACTATTGCCAAACTCATGCTTGTAACTAAAGTTAGTTACATTTTGTTTTATATTCTTGCCTCTCCGACTTTATCCAGTCTCTTATGGACATTATATATATAAATATATATCAGGTATAGATAAGATTTTATATCCGGCAGAGTGTTTGGGATGGATGTTCGTACATTTGGTAAAAGAAGAAGCTGATGTTGATAGAAAGCAACGGCAAACACACACAGAGACTGAGATAAAAGGTGAGAGGTCACTCAGCGGTAAATTGGCATAGTTTGCTAGTGTTGATTCATGTATTCCCTGAGTGGGAAACCTTGTTAGACCAAAGTTTCCCCTCACAATGGCGTCTCCACACTTCAAAGCGGAGACCAAATTCAAGCATTAGGGATCGGTACTGCGGAGGGGTCACGTGGCTCCAACTCACGACACTGGACCTAGCAGGATGACAATGAAATATTAAAAAATGGAATTGTTAAGGCTATCCCATTTCTCTTGTCAAGAGAGATACGTCCGTGTACGTGGCTTATCTTGAACAATCTCTGGGCTTTTCATCCCGAATAAATGTATTCCGATTCTAGAGGGTTTATATACACACTAGAGTTTCCGTATAAAATATATATATAAGTATATGGGTGGAAGAAAGTATTGGAAATAATATTATGATTGTGTAAGCTGGAGGGGGGGGGCATAGACCAAGTGGATTCGAAGTACACAACTGGATATGTGAATGAAATGTAAATCCACCTCTCAACTTCTATCTCTGCGGATTTCATTTCTGTGGGTTGATTTATGTAAATTGGCTGGAATGGAGGGTGGAACTCAAAGGGGCAAGAGAGGAGAGATGATGAATCGGTATTGGAAGTTGAAGGAGTAGGGAGAGGTCAGAGGTTATTCCAAGGTCGTATTATGTAGTATTGAATAAAATTAGGTTTGTTTGCCTTTGCAGTGTTTAGAATTGGGGGGCATGTGGAGTTCTTAGAGATATGAATGTGCTGACCTTTGTGTTATTTTGTGTTTGTTTCAGGGATCCCGGAGAGGATTGACTACGCCCCGGGGTCTTCTCGTCAAGAGCTGTTCCCAGAAGCGACCCTGGAGCTGTGTGACGTTCCCTGTGCCATCAACACGATCGAGACCAAGTTGCAGCTGTCCACAATCCACATTGGCAAGGGATGTGACCGAGACACTTATGGAGTCCACTCACAGCGGAAGCTCTGTGGTGAGTGTTTCAAGTTTTGATTGTGGCCCTTGATAATTATGGATAGAGGGATTATGGGGACAGTACAGAACCTTTGGGGGATTGTGGAAACGGGTGTTATTCTGGATTGGATGATTCTTTGTTAACATTTCAGCGGATTTATTTTGGAAGAGTGGGGATTTTTTTTAAGTGTAGAAACACATAAAATCGGATTAACCTTCCATTTCCTTTGAATTTTTTATATGGGGAAAGGGGGAAATGGGAATTAAGGGTCTTAGAAGATTGTGTTGGGAATAATTTTGTCATCTTGGAGATTTATTTTCCATGACAGACATATTCTCAGGATTATGTACACATTATCATCTTGGATGAAGAATGTCAAAATAGAATAATGTGATTATTAGAGAATACCTAACTCTTTTCTATCTACTTTTGGCAAAGTTCATCAGATGATAGAAAAGGGAGACTAAAATATTTCGTTTTTTTTTCAACTTAACTACGCTGTATATATATTTTTTAAAGTTTTTAAACTTTTCGTATATAAATTCATAGAAAGTTGTAAATGGAAGTTTTCCCATTGTAAATGGATTGTAGCATTTGTAATTAGCAGATGGGCCCAATGTCCAAAACTCTGTAGGTCTTTAGTAACTTTATGCAACTCCAATTCCCTCTCTTTAAAAGATAAATGATATCAGGATAATGACAGGGACACATCTCCCCCCCCCCCCCAGCTTTTCATATGGTCTCACAAACTCAAAAACAGGACAACAATTTCCAATATGATTAAATACTTTTTTATTATTCCTGGAGAAAATGCCTTCGTCACCCCGGGAGGGAAGGACCTGTAAGTCGACAAGGCTTAGCCCTTTACTTGGCAGTTCCAGGAAGTAGAAAAGTTTTTATTTTTATTATTCGGGGAAAAGTGTCATGAATTTCCCAAAATGAAGTGTAAGTCGTGTTAATTCGGGCCGTCTGTTAAAAGACGCGATCCGACTACTCTCTCTTCTACCCGTTTTCCAGTAGAATAGGACTTCGCTAGTGTTTTCCTTACAGTTTAAACCACTTGGGAAACTTTAAATTTATTCTCTTGGCTCCCATTCCTAAATTCCCCTCAAGCTTCGCCTTATTGTTAGAATAGACCCTTTTGGAGTAGACAATTTCCCTTCCCGGGTGGGTCCCTTCGCAAGACTCGGGCAAGGGCAAAGTAGCTTGGCTACTAAATAAGAGTACAGGGTGGTGGTGGTAGGCGATCTAGGTTTGGATATTAAATCCATGTCGTCATGAAATAAGTTTCCTGAAGAGAGAAGCCATTAATTTGTTTTGACTTACGACCCGACACCCTGCAACTCTTAATCCATTTATCCCCCTTTTCTTGATACCGCTTCCTGGGGAGATAAATGTGGAAAGTTTATGCCACTTTGAGGGCAATTCATTACACGAGGATTATAGGTGACCTGGGAATGTACTGCTTCTCCATCCTCTTGCTATTATATTCTCATGTAGGTTTGTTGTGCCCACCCTCTGTATTAGTTATTACAAGTTTGTACTAATTTGGTCTAATGTGTGCAGGTGCAAGTAGCGAGAGTGTTGATTTACTCCCTACCCCCGGACTGGGAACAGAATGGACGAAATCCCTGCCGACTGACGAGGGTCATGAGAGTGACCCCATGTTCGAGTTCGATGGGTCAAGTACAGCGGTGTTAGTCCCTGAGGGGCTAGTCTCTCACTATCCTGGAGATAACTTTACAGCTGCAACATGGATGAAGCATGCTGCGCATCCGGAATTGGATCGACACACAAAAGAGCATATCATCTGCAATGCTGATGATCACAGTAAGACATTTTGGCTGATCCATTTTTCTTTACCTTGTGTCATGGGTTGAGGAGGGACCATTCTGGGTGACTTCATTAGTCTCCATCCAGCTGTATTGGAGGACTTGAAAGGTCTACTCTGTGGATGGCCCCTGCCATTTCACATTTGGGCGATGGTATTTCATCAGCCAGGATGACATGAGATAGGCCATGTAGGAATCTATATGGAATTTCCCAGCTCTGAGCTTTCTCCGTTTCACAATCCTCTGTTTGGTATTTCATTTGTGTGGAATTCCATATTTACTGCCTTTCATGACCTTTAAGCTCGGGAATATACTAAAAAAAAATAATAAAGTGGTTATGTATTATGTAGCAGTAATGTTCAGTGAAAGGTAGTCAGTGAGTCTATCGGCTTTGAAACTCGCCTACTTAGTACTTGACATTAGAGATCTGGCTGCTTTTATCGACCAGGTTGAATACTTGGAATTATTATGTCTGGCCATGTCCCCTTGGATCTCTCGACCCCGTCGGGCCTTGATATTTTATTTGATTGATTTGATGATATTGCCATTAGCATTAGGTACTTCATTGTGTATCCTTGATGATGATGATGATTGAGGGTACGGTACAGCCTTGTCCGTTTTTTTGAAAATCATGAATAGACCCGAGATTACTCGGGATCCAATGCTCCTTTAAAAGTCTGGGCTGACTTTGGGTGAATTTTTTTTATTCGATTTACTGCCCGAGTTATAAGAAGAATATTGATTAATTTGAATTACGAGAGAGGAGACCTGGCTGCTAACAAATTTAGGTAATTAATTTCCTATGACGCAGAGCGGTCTGAGATAGAGTACGAGTACAGGTTCTTCAGTTCTTCAAGACATTTTTGAATAAAAAACCCACCTATATATGCACTACTATATATACTACCCGGTTGAGTGACAAGCAGATTTTTTTCCCCTGGAAGTCGAAGCCAGGGAATCAATAAAGTGGAAGAACGTCTGTCAAAATCCCTCGTCTCTCAAGACTCAAGACTCGAGGAGTTATGTGTTTAAGGATATTATTATTGGAGAAATAACATGTACTACATATGGATATAGTATTTCTCTGAAATCCGTTTGGAATATATTTTCTTGTTTTAAAATTGAGTGGAAATGGAATTGGTGTTGTCTATGGATGTCTCCAAGGGTGAAAGCAGTGGGGGCTATGTCTATAGACTTTATATCAAAGTTCTTTAGGCAAAGGTATGAAGAATTGAGGTTCTCAAATGTCAAGTCGACTAGATTAATCCTTAGCCTGAGTTATAGAGTCTAGTAAAGAGTATAGTTTATAGAGATTCTTTTAATCTCTGCTTTCGTATAGGTTGACGTATTCATTTGAAATGTTGAATAAAATGCCTAGGCACACACACACACGTGATTATGTAATCCAAAGGGATATCAAGTTATCATGGTTTGAAAAGAAGGTCATAAAGTCATGGGATATTTTATTATCCCTAACGCAGTCTCTTACGGTCTTGAGTCTAAAGTTGGCAAGTTATGCAAGGAACTTTATGGATGAGTGTCAAAGATATTATATTATTTTCATATTCAATGTTCCTTGCCATGTTGGTAAGTGGTTGGTGGTCCGTGGTGGTGGTTATGTGTTTTTTGTGTGAAAAATATGAAAATGTTAATACTTGTTGGAAAGTAGTGTGTAGGGAATAGTGTAGGATATTATTATTATTATTACTATTATGCTGGTAAGAGTACTTAAAGGGACTGATTAAGAAAGGGTAAGAATAGGGAAATAAATAGAGTTTGAGATAAGATAAGGAATGATACATGATGTGCTTAGGCTTTTTACTATTTTCCTGTACTACACACAGCACAGGTCGTTACACGGTAGGGATAGGTCGTTACCCGGTAGGGCTAGATCGTACGAGGTGATTCCTGGGGGGAGGGGGGTGTCTTGTATAGTTGTAGTAGATGAGCCTCGGGAGTTGTGTGTGAGAAATAGGATGAGATTTTTTTTCATGTACGATTCAAAAGGTTCTCGGATGGGTTTTTTGTGGAGGTCATTTTTATTTTTATAGATCAAGAGGATCGACGAAGAGTAACTACTAGTAAAATTAACTGAAATGAATTTGCAGAAAAAGTCATTAAGGAATTAATTTTTTTTTGTAATTTTCAGAAATGAACCGTCATCACTTTGCGGTATTCGTGCGAAATTGTCGACTGATCCTCCTCCTCCGTCGAGAGCATGCCGACGGGGACTTGAACACATTCCGACCTGCTGAATGGAGATGGAAAGTTCCACAGGTAATTCAATTAACTAATTGTGTCTGCACCTCATCATCATCAACTCATCTCTCTCCACTTGTCTCTCTCATCTCTCCACACAATTCAAATGAATCCGATCCTCATAATATAAGCTTTTGATCTTCCATTCAGAAATAATCCCTCTCAGCCAAATGCCCCTTAATTAAAAAAGGAACCGTATACAGCGAGATGAGAGCCCTCCTATTCATCTCTCACTAGGTCTCTCCTAGAATCTAGAATCTAATGGCTGATTTCGTCCAGCTCAATCCTCAATGTAACTCTCAAAGGAGTCTGGGAGGCGTATAAGTATCGTATGTGTATCCTTAAGTCTATACCCTTACAATTTGGAACATTCCTCGAGATTGTAAATTAAGTAGAGTTACGGAGGTTTGGATTTCAGAGAATTGGGTGCACACACGGAGAAGAGTATAGTAGCCCAAAATACCCGCATTTCCAAATTCGAGAGTCCCCTGTGTTCCTCGGAACTGGAGGAGAGAGAGTCGTGAGGGTTTTGAAAAATGATCTTTGAAATCCTAAACTGGAAAGAGATAGAACTTGGAGCCTGTATTATCAATTAGAGCTTCTCCAGCTACCTCCATAGCTCAGGTCTGTAGGGACTCCAGTGATGCCAATGAGTCGAGTTAAGTGAGTTATTATGAGTCGAGTTGACTCAAACTCACTGATATTACTAACATGTATTTATTGGCCATCGTGATTCTAACGAGTCGAGTTGAGTGATTTCTTTACCAACTCAACTGAGTTGAGTTATGAGTGGAGTTGACTCAAACTCGTTGGGAGATGTCTTTGATCTCCTTTTGATATCTACATCTCTCTCCACTTCTGTCCTCATTAGTTACAGATTACAATTACCCAGTGACATCCTTCGACTATCCGCGGGTAGTAGGGGGTTTTGTTCCTATGATTCAAAGACGGATTGTAATTGTGTCCCTTTCCACTTGTTTGTAGTTCCGGGGATTGGAAATCCAAGATGCAGAGTGGGTAACTAGTTTAGACAATGAAAGCTTTGGAATTCTCAAGGCCCGTAGGGTATACACTGCAATTTTCTGCTGAGGTGAATCAAGACCAGTTTAATTGCAGATTGCAGAAATTAATCAGCGTGGTCCTACTCTAAGGGCCATTTGTTATTTTTTCATAGTTTTTAGCCCGTTCGTTAGATTTAGGGCTTATAGGGATGCCAGTGTCCGTGTGTCTGTAAACACGATAACTCTCTT